>SMLS01073342.1:0-62127 GCA_004785975.1 Popillia japonica | reverse complement strand
TTTTTTAGGCTGCTTGAATATTGGTGATTCACAAATCAGCACATCACAAACAGTCTTGTATTAATATATTATGATTATCAAGCGCTATGACAGTACAATTTAACACAACAGAACTTATTTAGAATAAGGACTAAGTTCCAAGTAGTGACAAGGATAAAAATATGGGCAAAGCAAATGAAAAATCTTTATGACTTCCTTAATAATGAGAGTTTCCGGGCGTTGAGCGTGTCATGGTTAATAAAATATATACAGTACAAATAAAAATATAATGCATAACATATACAATAAAAAACTCGACGTTTCGCCACTAATGCCAGTGGCTTCTTCAGGAGCAAAGAGGGTATTTAGGAAGGGTACGAGAAGGTCACGGTAACTCGACGTGTCAACCACGTCGTCAACCAGAGGCGAAAACCTTGTGGAAGATTTTTCTAACGAAACGTCGAGTTTTTTATTGTATATCTTGTGCATTATATTTTTATTTGTACTGTATATATTTTATTAACGATGACACGTTCAACACCCGGAAACCTTCATTATAGGGACTCGGGCAGTGGAAGCCTTTGGTACCATTTGACTGAAGGAGGTTTTGAGTCCCATATGGGGACACAAAATCAACCTCTATTTATGTGCCTTTTTTAACCAACAAATTTAATTGTGAAGACGCTGGTCAAGTACTAGTTTTACAAACAAAACAAAAGAATCTAGAATTTAATTTTAAGCATAAACATTAGAGATCTTCGATTTTCACATCAAACTTGAGTTTATTAAACTTTACAGCAGTCAACAATGCCGACGCTTTAGAATCAATGAGATTTATTGATCACATATTTTACATCTTATAAAGCCTATAAATATCCAGACAGTACCAGAACATAAAACCACCACGTCGCATATTAAATCAGCAGACGACTTGAATCCACGGTTACTATCGACTTTTATGAAACGTGTGTAAATACGACGGAACCTGGAACTGGATGGCAGACGATAAAATATAATCCAGTCGATACTATAAAAAATGTCTGTTTTAAGAGAGGAACAACACGCTAACCGTGATGTTGTTGCTCCCATAGACGCGTGTGTTGTTTTATGTTGTAGTATTGACGTTTCGAACTACGCTATCTGTCTACGCTGCACTATTTGTAAGCTGGATATTGTGTAAAACGTCTCTCTATTAATTTTTAATACATAAAGATGAACAGGTATAACATAGTGGGACGATCACCCCCCTTGCTTATTAACTTCTTTGATAAGTGAAACGTAATTCTAAGGCATGGTCAATTGTGCGTGTAATGAATTACTTAATTATAGTTTGAGACAAATTAACTGGTCAAATATTATACGGTCCAAAGAAGTACTCGAATTTGAGCAGTGTGGTTACTGTAAATAGGCACATGCACAGGCTTGAATCCTACCGCTTAGCAAAGATAAGCTGAAAATAAAATACAAAAATAAACTTAGTGGAAGTTAAAGTACGCCATGGATGGAAGAAAATTTGCATTCCTTATATGCAAACAACACAGTCAATTGTCTACTTAAGTACATTAACTATCTGCGACAACGTCTGGTCTCCCCATCTATTTTAGCATGCACAGTCTGACATATTTTTTTCAATTGATGATTAATTTAAATATACTAAAAGTGTTCTTACACGAGTCTGGCATTATTAGTGAATTAATTATACTAAACAGTACAGTTTGAAGGAAAGCTTTGTAGTCAGATGAGATACACAGTTTGTACAACAAGAAAACCGCATTGAATGCTCATACACAAGCCATCAAAGAGGCCGCATAAGATGGAAGAAAAACGAAGGGGGGTGGGCACTACGGCTCAGATGAATCATCCTTCTGGGCATGGCTTCTTAAAAAGAAAAGCTGAACAATACACGGAAGTATAAAAGATTCATGTTGAAAGGTTGTGTGAAAGAACTGAATCCATATAAACTGAAAATGCTGTTTGAACTAAAGGAGCTAGATGGAAATTCAATCAGAATGGTTATTCCGCATTTTGTAGACAGATGAGACACATTTTACTCTGAATGGCATTGTCTGGACTCACAACTGTAGAATCTGGGCAGCAGAAAATCCACACAAAATCGTTCAGGAAGGTCTTCATGACACTAAAGTCACCATTTGGCTGATTTTGTCATTGGTCCGTATTTCTACGAGGAAATATAGAACAGATAAGCGATATCTGTTGACTGTGAACGATACTTCCAAATGTTAGAAGATTATGTTTTTCCACAGCTCCAAACGAACACCACGGAATCGAAACTATCATTTTTTGCAGGATGGAGCACCACCGCACATTTTCCGGCCAGTCAAAGAATTGTTAACCAACGTTCTTCAAAATCGTGTATTAAGCAGGAATTTCGCAAATTCATGGTCAGCAGGATTACCTGAACTTAACCCAGCGGATTACTGTCTGTGGGGTTATTTAAACAGTTTAGTGTTTAGACCACAACCAATAACGCCACAAGAATTAAAATATACGGAGGAAATTGGTGCAATTCAACAAGAAATGTTACGAAATTCTGTGTACAATTTGGAGAGGAGGTTGGTAGTCTTACAACACGTTTAATCATCTTCCAATTCATTCTTCTAAACAGATATCCAATGTATAGGAATCGTTGACGACAATATGATGAGATGATTCCAACTAAGACGCGGCTAAGAATATGACAGTATGGCAAGTGCAACACGATAGCTTGAATTTCTGGAAGTTCTGCTCCCGATGGGTATCTGGACAACTAATCAAAGAACACAAAATTATGGAATGGGTTTGTTCTTCCAATACCTCCCTAGGTTGGCAGAGGAAGAGAGCGACATGCTTTACCGGATTATTACTGGCGATGAATAAAGGGTCCACCACTACATGAAAACATCTTCACCATTAACAAAGAAATTCAACATTGTGGCCTCAGTGTTCTGGGATTCCCAACAATAGCTCCCAGCTTTTAAACTCGAAATCAAAATGTGACTGTTGAATCATAGTGTAGAGTTTTGTTATTGCTTCGGGATGTAATTCAACAAAAACCTTCATGCTTGCCCACAACAGGAATATTGTCGCCTTACGTTAATGCCAGATCGCGTGTAGCCATCTTAAGCGAGCCAAAAATTGCACTACTAGTGAAGGAATTCGGCTTACAGTCCCGGCCCAGCCCTAAGTGACTATTATCTGTTTGGTTTACATATTCTTGAAGAATTTTTACGGTAAACATTTTGAGGATGATAACAATGTTCAACATAAAGTATGGGAAGGTCGTTCAGAGAGCACTCCAAAAACTTTTATGCATGGCATAAGGATATTAATGTAGATGGAGACGAATAAAACTAATTAAAACTCTGCCGTCGTATTTTTAATAAACAATAACCACTCATCTTTAAAACGTACAACATTCAATCCAACATTTATCGTCATTGCATGCTATTAAATTTATACATACTAGAGAAGATAAATATCAACGCTCAACTAACGTATGAGCACAAAGTCTAACTTCGATATACACACCTATGTATATCTCCAACTTTGAAACTACAAATTTCTCTGTAACCTTATATAACTGGAATCGAAGGTAGTAACAAAATAAAGCCGCAGAGAAATATATACAAAGTTTAGAACATTTTCAGAATAGAGTATTTGCACATCTCATACATTCTGCATCTACTAAGCCTGCATCTGATGGCTTCACCGATTTTCAGTAAATGAAAAAAGAAAAATACGGATTTTGAGGTAGAAAACTTCGCTTGGCCAGAACTGTTTCCGCATGTGACGATGGCTTCATCGAGATAATGCACGTTTTATCCGCAAAACGAAAATTGCTGGATCAGAAGAAGATGTACCGCTTAGATATGATAGATGATCTGAGAACTGTTATTGTGTGACTGCTTTAATAGAATCTCATGTAACCTCTATAACTGCCCATAACGAATAATTTGGACAAGTAAATGGATAAGAGAACGCGAAACGGCGAGATTTATCTCTGAATAAACTAACTTATATCAGTAGTAACCAACACATATCAGATATCACACATAAATAGATAGAAGTAGATTGTTGAAATCTTTTACTTGGCAAATGAGGATTAGAATTTTTTCCTTACATTTTAGAAACTTACTGACTAATTATGTCTAGTCAAGGATTAATTTAATTGAGCTATAATGTATACAGTTTTAGTTCAACTAACTTGATTAAATGATAGATTTTTGCTTAAAAGTTTATCGTAAATCCCTGTCGAAACGGTTAACAAAGATGAACGAAAGATAATGAAATTTGCATAGCTAAATTGGAAAATTAACATATGCTATCTACATTACACTTATTAGTGTGTTGGGTTACTACGTTGCTGGCTATACATGTTACGATTTTCACACTATTCACGTCAATCTAATTGAAATACGTGCTTTGAGCACTAAACAGTGTACGTATGTACCCACATTGCGCAGCCTAGATAATGTTACAGGTAATAATGGAAATCGTGATAGCAGAACTGCGGCCGATAATGTAAAATTAATTTATATAAGCGGTTTAGATAGGAAGCTTTAATTGTAAAAGGCTGGAGTTAATAGACTACAGAGTAGTTACATTATTTAGCGACCAGATTAAAATGGTAAGGTATGAAAACTCAGCATGAGGATTATATCATATTAATAATCTCCTAGAATATAGTATATGCTGTAATGATTCGGATTTTAATATAAATATCTGCGCAAAACTGCTCGCAGCTACTTAGTTGCGTAAGTAAAATGCAACATACCTAGTATAGTCGGATTTATGAATCTTGTCCGTTACGTCATTAACAGTGTAGTTAAATAAAAATATTCTTCGTCGACTATCAAAATCGTATTAGTGAGAATTTATTGTCAATATAATTTATAGTCGTTGCTTAAAGAAAACATTCGTTTAGATACTATTCGTATGGACTGTGTTGAAGTGAATGAAGATAGACGTGAAAAGATGTAAGAGTTTTATTATTTCATACTCATACTTTGGTTCATCCAGGTTTGTCAATTGATTTATAGAGGGCACTTTTCAAAATTAATGCACTTGCGTCATTGTAAGACGTTTATAAGTATTACTTGTTTATTATATTGCCTGGTCATACGCCCATTGCACGCAAATGTGTACACAATTTATCTAATTCTTAATTCATTGTAATCCCAAAAACAGAGTTTAAATAAAACACTTACAGTTTTTTATGGGTGGATTTATATTTGTTAGTTTTGCTGTTGGAATTTAGATGCCGGCACAATCTGCAATTCTTGTCAAGTATTTGATTCATACTGACATTACTTATGAGGTAACGGACAAGATCCATAAATCCGACTATACATATAGGGAGTATGGCAAACTAACAAGGGAACACAGGCAAGAGGTGGTAGCCGAATCAAATGAAATTTGATGGGTTTGTAGACTGATGAAAGACTGTAAGAACAACGGTAACTTTCTTAGCTGATAAATTGCTCGCTTCCGCGGCATAGAGTACCCTATCGACGACACTACCCTTCGCTCTAATATCTTCAAAACTATGAGAGATATCGAAAAAGCTACTTAACTGTTTTAGTAGTATTAAGGGGTGATGACTATTTTGAAATAAATAAGAGGGTAATAGTTTAAAATAAGTAAGAAGTGGACATTTTATGTCGGTAAACAAACAATTGTGAGAGGCAAGCTATTGTCGCCACATCAATTGTTGGTTTATTAGGTTTTAAATTGCGCGACCTCATCCAAACCATTCCAGACCACAAGAAATTGTTTATCAATCTTTTGACGGTTATGGTGATTCCGTAACTGTCATTTCTGAAATTAGAATAAAGCAATGAAATAATGACTTTCTCAAAATACCTTTGATGCTGACATATGGATTACTACCGTTCCAAACCAAATTTATTTATCAAGGAATGAGCGTCATCGTTATAGATGATGTTTTTGGCGAAATTTTAGTCACATTGTAACTATTCGAGAGGACAAGCAGCAACCACTGAGTAACAGAATTAATTAAAGAATTAGAATTAAAGAAATTAGCTGCTTTTCGATGCATAAATCTTTGATTTTACATAGAAGGAAATAAAGGATTTTCTTAATTTATTTTAAATAAATGTCAATCGTTAAATTTATGCCGATTAACCAAGTCACATGCAAATCACTGCCAATTACGACGCAGTTTATTGAATCATATATGGAAAACGTAGGCAGTAAAAAGTGTTTTATAAATTTTTGTCAGTTCTAATTTATTGAGAAAAATGGTCTGAACTTGAATGATAAATATTATCTGTAATATGTGCACTCCAAACACCCAATTTTGGAAAGAACTGCTCTTTTCACTCACGTAATCAACTTTGGCAATAATTCAAGCAGGCTCATACTAGTTACAGACGTACCTACATGAGATCATACAATTTCCTAATAGGTTATAACTCGAACTCATAACGGAAAGGCTGGGTAAATTGACATTTTTGCATCACTTACTTAATCTGCGATATGATAATTTGCAAAAAAGCTGAATCAGGAACAAAATAAGTTACTGCAACTCTTACTGTACAAACTTTTTGTACAAATATATTTCCCTGGTTTCCCTGGCAACATTAGCCCGCCATAAACAATTATGTCCAAACAGCAAACGGTACCTTAATCGGAGTACCTACTGATATAACGAGCCACAACCTTTATCAGCATAATGTTCAAATCCCAGGTTGTAACTACTGTCCTTCGTATGAACAGTTAGTCTTACTTCTGCGGCTGTGGCGTTAGTAATCTTAAAAACGGAGGTAATAAAATGTTACGCCAGCAGCTTGGTAAAATAAATATAAAAGGAGCAACTAATATCGTAAATGATTTTAAGTGTATTTACCTATATATGTGTATGCGCTCATATAAGCTTGTACTATGAACATTTGCAAGGACTGATTAAATGAGGCAAACTCTACGAGAAAATTACAAAAAACTATTCGAGCAAACTAAATTGAGTAAACAATTTAAATATATTTATTATTTACACTTGACTGAATAAAAATTCGTATTGTAAGAGCAGATCTATGTATAATAATAATTAGGATGAACATATTTTCACTAACTGCTTTGGTTCACTTGTTACCATATAGTTCAGTGAATAAACTAGACATTTTCGAACTTTTACAGTGGAAAAATATATTTCAAAAGTAGTATTGAATAAATATCGTTGGCTGATTACTTAATCAACGAAGTGAATAAAATTCTGAAACTCTACAACTAAACTTAGTGAACGGAAAGCACAATCTACCTACAGCTAAAGCACTTCACATATGTGAAAATATATTTTTCTCTTGAAAACTTGTACGTACATATATACGGATAGTACGGATTTAAGACACACTTCTAGAATCCATAAGCAATATATCTCGTCAACAGAATCTGAAGGTTGTCGCTTCTAGCGGGGTTGAAACGTCGAATTACCGTGTGTTAATAACATCCCTCGTCTACCGATTACCTCTGAAGAAAGCATTTACCTTAGTGGTGAAATATAGAGTTAGTAAGTTGTTCTTATTTCTTCGATTTTGTTCTTTTCTCGGATGAGTTATCATTCCACAATAATGGATTAGTTAATAGTCACAATTTTCATTTCTACAGTGACGAAAATCCCCATCTTTTTAGAACTAGCGACAGGCAACATAGACGACGTGTCAATGTGTGGGGTGGAATAATTGGAACGCTGGTGAAAGGTTCTTTCTTTTTTGATGGTCTCTTAAATGGCGCCATGTTTCTTCGACTTTTAAGAGAACATTTGCCTGTACTTTTGGAAGATGTACCATTTGATATTAGACAGAGGATGTGGTTACAATTAGATGGTGCGCCAGCACATTTTCATATTGACGTTAGAAATTAATTGGATAGGCAATATCCAAATAGGTTAATTGGACGCGGCGGCCCTCAGCATTGGCCAGCAAGATCCCCAGACCTAAGCCTCCTGAGGGTATATTAAAGATAGAGTGTACGGTATACCACCAACTACACCTGACTTTATGAGCGAACGAACAAGAATAGCGTTTCGTTCTATAGCACCAAAAATTTTAACAAAAGTGAAGCAGTCTTTTCAAGAGAAAATTCGTTTATGCATTAAAACTGATGGACATCATTTCGAGCATTTGTTAAAATACTAGTTTTTTTACTGTTTAATGTTATTTGTTTAATAAAGTTTTATTTACTTAGTTAAGAGGTTTTTTCATTATTGTGAAACGAAATTAATCAAACGATTAGTTTAATAGGTATTTAGCCATTTGTTTCCATCAAAACCTACTTTTGAGAATTAAAAGGTAAAAAATTAATGTTTAGAACCAAAAACTATAAATTACTAAAAAACTAGAAGAGATGGGTATAGGGAACTCTACTACAGTTTTAAAAATAATTGAAATTAGAATCTAAATGTGGTCATAAATACAGGGTGTTCCATTTAACATAAGAGAATTACTTGCCTATAACATTCAACCAAAAAGAAATCTTGTTTTTAAACACCCTACATAATTTCTAGATATCAACTTTAATTAGTTATAAAGTTTAATCCTTTGAATAAACAATAAACACAATTTAAAATATTTAGCTCAATCATGTAAAACAGAAATGCCTCTTAAATTTTTATCTACATTTTCAAAAATATTAAAATATCTCGAAAACCGGTTGAGTTAGGTATAGGGAATATAACAGGAAGTAGCCTTTATTTACCCTACAGTATCAAAATATGCACGAATATACAGGGTGTTCCATTTAAATTTTCATAACTTGGTACGCAACTTTTTTTTGGATCACCCTGTATATTTCCAAATAATTTTAAAATGTGCTCCTAATGAACCTACACAACCTTTAGTAAAAATATTTTTAAAATACTTTACCGTTTCTCGTATACAAACCGACGGGAATGTGATGCGTCACCCTGTATACTTATATTAGAATACTATGACGTGGTAACACCAATAAAAGTAATCAAAACTCGAAGCCTTCAATATCTTTCAATTCACTGACTTTATCCTTTTATACAAGACCGTCTGGTATTTTATCTGTAACCATCAACGTTGTATCATCTGCATACATTATTGTTTCAAATTTCTAGGTGTGACTCACATAAATAAAAAACAAATATTAGTTCCAATGTTTAGACTTGTCATATAGCATAAGTTGCGTGAATGTTCCCATCGAAAATTCTCAAACTCTATTATTGGACTTCTACAAGTCAAATATTATTTGTTCATAGTAACTTCACGATAATAGTACCTAACTACTGCAATAAAAGATACAGTAACTTCAGTCTATCTTAGAAGTAATGTCTCCACTTTCATGGAAAACGCCTTTTAATTGCTACTACTATAATAATAATAATAATAATAGTAAGATTCATTAACCAACAGAGTCCTATTACAGGACAATATTTGATATAAGTATTCTTATGACCTTCCTTCCACTTCTAGGTCAATTAAAGCACTATAATTCGATTAAAGATCAAGTTTATTCCAGAACCTTTACAATTTATTAGGTTTTGTTAAAATTTCCTCAGTGGGATAAAATAGACATTTAATTCGTGTCAAATATATTATTTGACACAAATTTTAACAAATATATTATTTACTACTGAAGAAATTGTAACGAAAATCTAATAAATTGTAAAGATTTTAGAATAAATTTGATCTTTAATCGAATTATAGTGTTTTAATTGACCTAGAAGTGGAAAACATATCAGGGAAATAAGATAAGCACAAGAGAACATAAATATATATGTATACAAATTATAACAAAACAAATTTAATTAAATTTATCAAAGAATACATCACTATGAGTTTAATTAGCACTATAAGGCATACGGAAGAGAAAAAATATGCTGGGGAATCTGGGTAAAGCTCGAGCAACGCTGGAAGAGATACAAGAGAGAAGAAAGGAGGCGCCAAAAGTTGCATGGACCTACTTCTAGAAAAAATATGCTCTATAAATACCTCTGCGGGAGGAGAGAGCCTCAACTCCATAGTTAGCCCGAATGCTGACGTAATCCGCACTCCTGGACGGGTATATTTCATCTAAAGGAAACGACAGAAGCTTAAGGAAACAACGCTCTATGCGCTCAAGGTGTAGCTCGTATGAAGCGTAATATGCTGACCATACAATGAAGGCATATTCTAATCCAGATGCGACAAAGTCAAAGTATAGTGTTTTAACCCTAGAATGCACATCACGAACCTCCGAAGACCTATTGCATCTCAGTGTAAAATTTTTTAGGTGTGAATCCTAGAGTTAAGCGTCGCTGAATCATTAAAGTAGCAGGTAATCGGCACTAAAGTTAATTTAAAGTAGATAAACAAAGTTTAGAGAACTTTTGTGGTAAGGGTCCATTACAACACCAGGTTAACACCAGGTTAAAGGAAATGTGGAATGTTTCGGTTCCTATCTTCTCTCCCTCCTCAATCCCCCTCCAAAATATCCAAAAATAACTAGATACATTAAGATTAATTAAACTGTATTATTGTGCGCAGCTAGCACAATAAATGTTTATTGTCACAAAGTACACGTCCCGTCCGCTCTTTAATAATGACATCATTAAGGCAATTTAGAAACACAACCTCCACAACACTCTGAGAAAGCAAATTTCAAAAGACTGATTTCTTATGCATGTTCCAGCGGTTAAGTGATGACGTAAAACTGTTCCTTTGTGATTACAAGTAGACTTTTACATTAACGTGCATCCACGTCTATTACGTTGTCTCAATTCACTACAAACTTCACTTTGAAATTGCGAATATACGCTCTGTTCTAAAAATATGCTTTGAAGTAGAAATCCGCGCAATCTTTCCTTCGTATACATAAATAAATGTTATAAAAAGATGTATGCATTATTTCCCTCGGTTTCTCTCCATCATATTAACACAGAGAAAATGGAAAAAAGATCCTCTGTGAGCACACAAGCGGCGACATACGTACGCACACGAGACTTGCAAATTTATTGCTGAATAGTAAAGCTCGGATTTAGTTAAGATCAAGACGCCTGGTGTCGTCGACATCACAGGCGAAAAGCACCGCAAGCAAATTATGACATAGAATCGATACGAAAGAACCGTTCTTTGTGTGTGTAGGATGCTCACTAGTCGTGTCTACCCTCACCAATCTCTCCTTCTAAGTATGGCTAATAAATAATGCAACGGTTGCACAAAACTGAAAAGAAAGGACGGCCAGAATACGAGGGCGATTTGGCAAGGAAGTTAACTACTCGTCTTCGGACCGTTACTGGCGATTTCGCTGAAGTCCGCCGACCGATTATATCTAGGTTAAATACCACGGGCGAATTGTGAGAAGTCTATTGTAGACGTCGAACGAAAAAATAATAAAGAAAAAGGCGAAGTACATCACGTAGGAGAAAGCTTTTGAATACGAAATAAACGAGATGTTACGCGAAATGACGTTAACGTATGCAGGTTTTTATTTTCCTTCCGCGACGGAGGTTGATATTAACGAAGCACAATGGAAAACGAAAATGGTTTTGATGGGATATTTGAAATTTCAAGTGTGGTTTGCCTTAACAATAAAGAAAGGAGGAACTCAATTTTGGGGTAAGCGAAAATTTAAAACAGAACAACGAAAAAATAAATAATAAATTCTCTCTCAAACATAAATTAATTTCGCTATTTTTCAGGATAATTTTAATATTTTTCTAAAATAAATAGTAATTTTGTAGAGGTTTGGTGTATCAGTCCGCACTGTAGCTGCCAACACAGCAATTTAGCAAATGATTACTAATTACGGGTTCCAAAATTTGATGATTATAACATACGACTGCAGTCGATGGAGGAAAGACTATTTATGAATAACTGAATTAATAATGATGTAGCGTCTTTACTAAACAGTAAAAAGAGAGAGGAGTTTAGTTTATGTCGACCCAGACTAACGGTAAACAAAGATCAACTTGCGTACTGTGCATGATCATTTTGGCAACAGAATACACGCTCTAAGCGAATTGAGCTGCTATTTCTCCTCCTGTAGTATAAAACTGATGTTGTAAACATACTACACACATTCTTCGACGCACTCTGCTATGAATAATAAAAATTAAAATTATAAATTATACTGCAGGACCACATAACTACTTCCAAATATGTACTAACTTTGCTTGATGGAGCTAGTGCCTTGCTAGACCCTTATGAAGTAAGAACCATGAAAATACTACCGACTGCTGTAAAGCATGACAATATATTTTCTTTCAAAGGTGAATTTGTTCAAGAACGCACTGAATAGTAAAATAAGCATAGGATAATCATTTTCATCTTCATGATAAAATGCTTCCATTCCATCTTCATGATAAAATGATTCCGTTCCATTCAACCTATCCGACAATAAAAATACTATCTCATTCTCCAACAAAAGTAGTATCCTTAATTTTTTACAACTCGATGAACAAGTCGTTTTTTGTTATGTATATGTACCCAACCAGATTTCGTAAATTGTTAAATTCATTCCAGTAAATACTTGTGCTAAATATTTTGGCCCCGTTGCCATCATCGAATTCTATACAAATACGACCTATTCTTGGTAAATGAGGAAAAAGAAGTTACAGAAAAATGGGGTGCACAGGAGGCTCGGTCCCCCGTGATTAACTTTTTACGAAAGTTGGCTTCATCCTTGGGATCATGTAATACGCTGCAAATTATGTTAAACGAATCTGTTAAGATTTGTTATGATTTTGGAGATACAGTTTTTGCCATAAGTATTGAGCACCCTACAAATTTGGCACGTCTGCGATAACTATAACAGTAAATAAACTCTGTTGTTTACGAAGTATTTTGTGAGCCTCTAAAAAAGATTATATTTTTTATTTTTTCTGTTTATTTCTCAGTTCACTACTTTTGCTGGTTGTGGATACATTCGGTAATCTAGTGTGCTTTTGATGTTTAGATTTGTAAAATATAGTGATATTGTTCCAATATCCTCCAAAAAACAACGAACCTAGTTTAAAAAACATGTGCAGATAGAACTTTTGCATCATCAAGTGAAGTCGCAGGTAGAAATTTCGAAAAATGTGAAATGCTCGCCCCGATCTGTCCAATATGCTATTCAGCGACCGTAAAATAGTGAGAGAGTCGTTAAAAAGTAAGACAAAAACTTCATCAGACATCGCTGCAGACTTGTCAGCAGGTTTTAATAATATACTATCCGCTCAGACCACCCATATACGGCTGCAGGAACCTACTCTGAAAGGCTGTAATGCCAGGAAGAAGCTTTGGCTCCCCGAAAATAAAAAAAAGTCAGGGTATGAGTAGGCTCAGAAACACCAAAGTTTCACCGAAGAAGATTGATCAAATATCGTGTGGTTAGATGAATCAAACTTGGAGGTAAATTGAATTTATTGACAAAAAATTTATGAGTAATTTCTCTACAATATTTGTTCACATTTCAGATTATTGGTGCACTGGGTGTGACGTTTGTCCGTCGCCGGGTAAGCGAAGAATTAAATCCAGACTGTGTGGTACCGACCATGAAACACATCGCAGACAGCGTTATGGTCTGGAGCTGCATGAACGCTTCTGGAGCTGGAGAAATGTTTGTTTGTGAAGGGCGTATGAAATCGATAAGATACGTAAACATTCTAGAATTTGTATTATAGCCCTGTTTCTTCTCACTCTTTGGCGATACAAACACGGACGGCGTTAAGTTCCAATGCAACCTGTCACAAAGCTGCCCACACAAACGCTTACTTTAGGGAAAATTACATTGAACATCTGGGATGGGCTGCTCAATCCTCGGATCTGAACCCCATCGAATATCTATGGGGTTTGTTAAGGTGAAAAGTCAAGCGTCGCATAATCAATTTGAAGAACGAGTTGTGAGCTCTCTAGCCAAAAGAATTACTTCTGTAATTAAATTGGGTGGGATAAAAAGGGTGAGACAACTAAATATTGGTTTTTTCTTGATAAAAAGACATTACAAACCTGTGCAAGTTGTTTTAATTTATTTCAATTCAATATTCTTTAAAAAACTAAACTAAAGTAAACCTGGGTGCTCAATACTTATGGCCAAGCCTTTATTAATAAAAATGGAAAAATTGCTCAAATTTTGGAACGCAGTGGGCTCCAAAATTGAGCGATTGGGTCGCTACAAAGAATACGTACTTCTTATTTTAAGATACTTTTTTAGACTGTAAAGCTTCATCGAAATTTGTCCCTGTCAGTGTTCCTTGTTAGCTGTTTTACTCATTAAGTCTCGTAGGCAAATAACCAACAAAGTGAATGATATGCGCCAAAATCTAATCTGGTTCTTTGTTATGTTCGTCAGCCTTACTGCCGGATACTATGCTTCGCAGACCACAATCATGTTTGTATAGCATTTGCACATTTAATATAAACAATTATTAGTGCATAATCTAAGCGAGGAAATTCTTCTAAAAATGCTAACGTCAATAGAAAGTGTTTACAGACTCGCAACAGTTTAGGTTAAAGAACTTGCGGTAAACCATCTAAAGATGGACCGAATTAAACGAGCTGTTAACTTAAATATCTACCACATAAAAGTAAATTCTGTAATCCCTAGCCTAGCCCACGAACACGAAGATCTGCGTAATAAAAAGTTAAGAGCCACAGATGCTATTCCGTCTTCATGAATTTACCATCAATTCCTTTATCGTGGTTTATTCGCCTTTTTAATTGGACTTCGTATTTTCGTTTCGTCTGTTTTTAATCCTTTCTAAAGTTTGTCTATTATTTCTTGGGAAATTCGTTAGTAACTTACATATATCAATCAATAGTTAATGTTTTAATCGGTCAGTGAACGTTGTAAACAAACAAGAATATTAAACATAAAAGTTTAACTAAAATATATGGTGGTAATATAGAAACTACAAATACCTATTACGTTAACCCATAGTCATATATTTTAATTTTGAGCGGAATGCGTATTTAACAACTTTATTTGTGCAATATGAGGAAAAATATTTAACTATCTAACTTACTAAATAAAATTAATGTGTTATGAATGTGTCTTTGTTAGGCGAGGACCTTAAATGAATGAAAAATAATGAATATCAAAATGAAAAGGAAAAAATAACCAACTCCACCACTGCTGACTCAGAGAAAAATTAAATTATTACAGTTATCATTTTACATTTATTTTACAGGTGTCTTCAGGATAAATTATTAAAATAATGTACATGTAGTTTATACAAAAAGTTTGCCCTTGCGAAATAAGTAGAAAGTAGATTTATATTAGGGAACACAGGTCTCTCGGCGTATTAAATAAAACTTTGTGGGTTTACAGACCGATCTAGTTGAACACCAACGCTAAGTATCTTAACGGCTCATTCGACCGTTAACGAAGTGTCAGGCCAGCAAAGCTTAATACTACTTTTCGCTGTTTCACTTAATGACTTAAGGAACTATAAATGATATCGAAAACAACTCCCTTAACGATAGTGTAAATATATTTCTTATAGAAGTATTTGTCAAGAAAAATATTTACTATTTTACTATACAGTAGACTCGCAATTATCTGATGAGACCATTTTAAATACAGGGAAATTACTTGAAAATGTACAAAACTCGTTTAAAGTGGGGAAAAGTGTAAAATAATAGATATTTACAATATACATAATATGTATATGTATAGGTATGTATTGAAATGTGGAATTTTACAATACACGATGGAAGAATCCACAAATATTTTGAAGAATGGATTGCAGTCAAGAAAATTGGCCTCTTTGAGTGTCTAAAAAGGTGGTTCTTGTTTTCTTTGCGCGCCAAGCATCTAAGGGCAAGCTAAAGCCATCTTCTTTATGGTGCGATATTCTATGTTGCGGATGTTGATACTGATTAAAAAAAACGTTGATATTAGCCGGTATCATCAGGTTATGGCTTTCTTAAAGTGGAAATCACAGAACTACCGGCCTAAAAAATGGTGCATTTTTGGTAAAGAAGAAGTGCATCAATTTCTTAAGGAAATGGATGACAAAGATTTCTTACTTATGAAGGTAGATTAGGGCCTAAATTATAAAAAAAGAATCACATTTATTATGCGTTTAGGTCGTTTTGATAATTGGTGCTTTCGGCATTTGACATGTGGACATCACAAATTTGATGAGACGAGACGTTCACCAAGAAGGAGATTTCATTAAGAGTACCTTGCCGAAAGCAATAAATTGCTTGGATTTCTTTCGAAAATGGATGAACTGGCGTCCTAGTCAGACCAAGCATGATCATTTTTTTCCTCATTACGGGAGAGATAAATGTACCCAGCAGCCTTTTGGAGTGAATAGAATCGGAGGAATTCCTAAGAAAATTGGTCCTGTATTAGGATTATCTGAACCAGTAAAGTATACAGCACATTGTTTTCGAAGATCATCGGCATCATTCCTGGCAGTTTCATGAGCAGATATGCATACTCTCAAGCGTCATGGAGGCTGGAAATCTGACAGTAGCTTCTACAAGTAACGTCACATGCACAGAAGAAGAAGAATCCACATTTAATTTGGGAACAGCGTCTGGAGTTAAATTTCAAACTGTGTATTTTATATTAATAAATAGTTATGAACATTTTTTTGTAATATTCATTCACTATATCACAGTCAACCGCAGTAGTGCGGAAATACTTGTCATTACGTCACTAAAAAATGTTTTGAAAAATGACACATTTCATAGTGAAATCAGATAAAGATAGTTGCAGACACGCAACCTAGTAGCAACATGATATCATTTCTTAAAAAAGTCTTACTCATAAGCAGGAACCAATTTTAACCTATTGAAGTGCAATATTTCTGTAATTATCTTGTCTCTATCTTCCTCACCTTCACTATCCTTAACAATGTAAATAAACCTTATCGATAATTTCCTCATCGCAAGTCTGTGAATCTTTATTGCACCGATCATGAATGTCTGCACTGTTTATTTGATTTTCAATAGGTAGCTCGTTACCTATTTGAACTAGTTCGCTTATATTCTCCCCTCCTGGAACTGTTTTGGGAGATATGTCTGAGCCAATGACCAATAACGTTGTAATTAAGTAGTACAAATATAGCTTCAATATTACCATTTCCTATTTCTTTGACATCTGGGTAAGGTGCTGTATGCTGTAATAAAATGGTTTGCCTGGGGTACAATTTTTTAAAAACGTCTCATTGAAGAACAAATTCTTCGTAAAATTATTCGCTGAGAATAGTGCTGTTCATCCATGCAGTTCTGTAGTTACAGTACATGATTGACAAATTGGAGACTTTGATATATTAAGTTTCCAGTAAACAACGACCTTGGAATCAAACGACTAAAACCATTGCAAATGTTCGTAATTGTAACTACCCTGTAACTCTTTCCTTTTTTAAATCCAACAGCAGCTTGTTCCGATTTTACGTCTAAAAGGAGATATATAGCTTACCATTAGTGGAAGAAAACTGTCAGATGTCTCATCTGATATGGTTTGTTGAAACCATTTGCTCCATTTTCGACCCAAATTTCATAACTTTTGCTAAGACAGCTGAAAATGTTTTCCCTAACATTAGTAAGCTACCTACCTTATCTATCTACTCAAGCATTACTGCAGTTCTTGTAAAACTCAAGATCTTCAGATTGAAGCATTCGCCCACTCACAAGACAAAGTCATAGAAAAAAGCTTTGGCCACCTGCTCTTTCCTCAAAATATTTGAAGTAATACTACTACTTGCATTTACACCAATGTTCCAAATTATCTATCTCTTTTCAGTTAAGTCTGTATTCCCCAGGTTATTTCGCCAATTCTCAGATCAGTGGCTACCTTTTTAATTGAATAACATAACCACTTTTAGCGTGAGTCCAAAAATAACTAATGACAATAGGTACACTGGAAGTTTTTTTAGTGATTTCATTGTCTGCTAACGCTACTAGCTCAATTAACTATCAAAGTTGTGCTATGTACAGTGCTTTCTTTTGCTTTACAACCAGTTCAAGTCAACAACATGCGCATAATTGCAGAAGTTGTGATTGCATTGAGTAAAAATTCAATCAGTTCTTAGCATCATATCGACAATTTATTCGCAATCCTTTCCTTGGACATAACAATAAAAAGGCTGTTATTGAAAACCCATATAAAGCTATTGCTGTAAATCACTTCGAAGATACAGAATTTGCGTTTATATGATGTACTATAAAACGGTTCTGTGACTTATACTGGTTGTGTCTAAAATGGGTACGTGTATCCATTTTGATTTATTTTGACAGTTTTTTATCCTTTCCCTGGTTTAAGTTTATTCGCCGAATCTCCAAATCGAAATAATCATTTCCAATTCGACTTCGAACTACCTACTGTGTGCGTCCGCCGTTCGGAAAGTCTCTAAATTTATCGTCCCTGAAAAACTTCCAGCGTTCTTTTCTTGAGCGCAATCTCTTTAAAAGTTTTGCGTCCACAGCTGCGAGAACAAAACTAATGGATCATTTCGATTTTAAGGCATCGTTAATTTCACATCGGTCGATCTGCTTTTGACCCCGTTTTGCCCTGTCTGTCTTTTCTAAATTTCGCGTAGGAGGTAGACAAAACTTTTGGAAAGTTTTCTTTAAGCAAGAAGAAGAGTGTTATTATTTATTTCTAAAATGAGATTGTAGAAACCAATTCATTTTTATTCCTTATTACTAATTAGTATTTCATTTATACAAATTTGACTTGTATGGGGGAACAGACTTCTTTAGCTGCAAATTTACCAAGCCCACTCTACTGGCAGAATAGAGAGTAGAAGTAAATATGACCACAATGTAAAGCAGATTGTTTGGGGTACTTTCTTTGATATCAACAATTTTTACTAACCAACTAACGTAGGGAGAACTAACTGCAATAGTTCGTAAAAGTTCATAATCAGCATTAGGTATATAGTTCATATATCTGCAGGGTAGTCTTTAGTCTAGGGAACCGAATAATACATTGCAGTCTATGTACTGCTGTAGCCTCCTTCCAAATTCCAATAGGAAAGTATAACCCAGCCAACTCAACTTCAAACATATAACCGAAAATTCTTGTTAAACGGTTGTTAATGATTTAGTGGTAACATCTGTACTTGGTTGCTATAGATCTAAGCTAAATTCACGCTAGAAATAATCTATAAACCAAAAATAAATAATAAATTTTCTCATTAACGCCTCCATGCATTATATCACCCTGCTTAAAGCGTCTCGCTGGTAGGAATGCAATTGTAGCAATACTATTAAAATTCGATCCTATAGTTTACCTATACATTAAAGAAAGATATTAACCTCACAGCCAATTTTAATAATAAATTTCTGATACCCATAGTACTCGCCTGACTACCATCTCCATGAGCACCTTGTAGATTTATTCAGTGCTGTCATATTACAACACATGAACTTCAAACAATTGTATTTCATTATTGTCCTCAACATTTATTAATCAAAATTAATATTCAGCAAATGATTAAAGCTGAACAAAATAGCAATTAAAAAACAAGAAAAAAATGAATAAAGAGCTATCATAAAATAACATCGTCTCTACGTAGATAGTGATGGAAATCCTCGCAACATAGTATTACCCAAATCTTTGGAAAAGTATTGGCGCAAACTAATGCTGTATTTACTTCAGTTGCAGTTGTATTTTTCCAGCACACTGGATTCCTAGTGTCTCAATGTACAAGGAGTCGAATGTAAATTCAGGATTGCTTCAACCCTATTCCATAAATAGTACATGGTTGTCGTCCATTCAAGTTACGACTCTCTTAAAGTGTAGTGCAACGCGCTATTTTGCCTGGATATAAAAACTTTTTTTTTTGATTCAATTTTCGACCAATCAAAATTAATCCTTTTATGTCACATGTATCAGGATATCCAATCAACATTTGATTATACTGATAACTACCCCGGAATGTTATCGCTAGCGATAACACCCCAGCTGTCACCTGACTTAATGTCATCACTGCTTATGTAAAACTCTTGACAGTTTCAAATTTAATTTTCGAAATGTCACGATTTGGAGAACTTCTTCTTCTTCTTCTTCGATTCCCTGAATACCTATTTAGGTGTCGGGTGCGGAATCCGGTTCTTCTTGTATCCATTTCTTCCATTCTCTTCTATTTCTTGACATTAGTCGCATTTCTTCCAAGGTCTTTCCCTTCTCTCTCCATATTTCTTGAATTTGATTTATCCATTTTCTCCTGGGCCTCCCTCTTCTTCTTGTGGTTAAGCTTCTTGCTTCCATTACTTTTTTAGTTATTCTACCGGTCTTCATTCTTCTCACATGCCCATACCATTCTAGTTGTTTCTTCTTTATTTTTTCTATGATTGGCTCTTGTTTTGTTATCACTGTGATGTCTTCATTTTTAACTTTATCCCACCTAGTTTTCCCAGCTATTCTTCTTAGATGTTTCATCTCTATTGCGTTAATTTTTGATTCGTCCATCCTTCGCAGTGTCCAGTTTTCGCAAGCATAAGTTATTATTGGTAATGTTACCACATTGTGTATTTTAATCTTAACTTCTATGTCTATGTCTCTGTGTCCCAGTATTGTCTTGTTTAGTGCGTAATATACTTTTGTTGACTTATTTGCTCTATTTGTTATTTCCGCGTCTATTTTTCCGTCATTCGTTACTATGCTTCCGAGATAATCATACGTTGTTACCCTTTCCAGTATCTTGTTTTTACATTTGATGTCTTTGTTACTGTTGTTATCTTGATTTTCATTTATAATCATTACTTTTGTTTTGTCGATGTTAATTTCCATTTTTAGGGTTTCTATCTCTTTCGTCCATATATTAACTAGTTTTTGCATTTTATTTTTCGAACTGCCTATTAAAACCACATCGTCTGCGTATAGAAGGCTACTTATTTTTACTGGTTCTAGATCTTTGTAACCAATTAGAGTATTTAAATGTTCTGTTTGTGTTTTAGTTTGTTTAATCAACTTATCCATAATCAAAATAAATAGTAGCGGGCTTAGACTATCGCCTTGTTTTATTCCATTTTTCATTATGAATTCCTCTGATTTTCGTCCCGCTATTTGTACTCTTGCTCTTACGGTATTTGGAGAACTAAATAGTGAAAATATCGATAAATTGGAAACAAATTCAGCAACTTCTGCAAGCTCATTTACTTTCTCAAATTGTACTTTCAATAATTGTTCTTTTAATAAATAAATGTTAACGTTAATTTAAAACGCCAAAAATTTTCTGACCAAATATCCCACGGACAGAGATAAATCCTCATAATTTTATTAGTTTCCTCGAGCACTCCTACGGCGTCGGGATGTTACCAAGCAACGTGCTCTCGGAAACTAATAAAATTATTTCGTGATTATCACTGTCCTAGGGATATTACTACTGATAAGAAACATTCGACCTTCCTTTCTGTACCTTCAACACACACTTCAAATTTAACGTCATTACTTCATATTAACATCAGATTCATTGATCGTTTCAAGTTCTTTTTGTTATATACTTTCTGTCTTTCTGTATTCCCAAAATCAAAAATATACAGGATGATTGGTGGGAATCGCATATTGCACGCAATGTACGAATCGTAGAAACAAAACAAAATTTTAAAACATAAATTCTTTAAATAAAAACCTTCCTGCGTCATAAGGAGCAGCATAATACAGGAGAAGCTCAAAAGTGAAGTAGAGCAGAGAATAACCATATACTGCAAGAATCCCCAGTGAATGAGGCACGCTAAAACTTTTTTGGCAACATATATCCTCTCGCAATTATTAATCAATAGTAAACGAGATAGTATTTCAGGTTTGGAACTGCCACGAGAATGCTGCTTAACAAATTCTAAAGTTTTTGCAAAAATTACCGAAGCCCACCAATCAAACTTTCCAGTAAATTTGCTTCCAAAACTACACAAAACAATTTAACTGTTTATTCATATTCCTGATTCTGTGATTATAGATGTTTTGTTGGTATTCCAAATTCTATGTAAAAAAAATATACCTGACTTACATTCACATGAAATGTTGAAGAAAAATTGATATTTGTCTTGTGAAGAGGGTTGCCAGAAATTTTTTCAAAGAATACATAGATATATAAGCCAAAAAAGCACAAAGATTTCATATATGCTGGTAGTTCGTCTTCTTCCATGGTAAAATTTCTTGTGCATTCATTTACGAATACCGTTTATTACTTTTGAATACGTAATCTGAAAACGCTAACTCTTGAATGCCATTTGCGACACTGTCAGATGTCATTCAAGTATCCAGATTGAGCCAAAACTTACATGATAACTAGAAGATAAAAGCAGGAGCAACCAGTATGACCGACACCAGAGAATGATCGGCACCTCTTACGACTTCCACATAGAAATCTAACTTTAAGTACAACCATTCTTCGAAATCAGTCTGTTATTGCTAGTATAAAATTTATTTCAACACAAACAGTAGGAAATCTTCTTAATCTCATGAATCTCCATACCCCAAACTCAACGGTATGCGTTCCACTTCCGTACCCATCGGACGCGTTCCCAGATGGTGGATAGGGTAGCCCAGGTCACCTGTCTCGATTTTTATCTTGATATGAGATGAGCGGTAATAAGTCTACCAGACGCATTGACCCGAAGGCCTGAGCGGTCTAAGCCGCGCAACATGGCGGATAGTGTCTGGCCTAGGTGAAAACCGGTCCGCGGACCAACCTCTAGGGCCAGCTGTAGTGTCATGGCTAAGGGCTTGCCAGCGGCCGCTTCACCAAGTAAACAGTTGCTGTTAAACCATACCCCTTTCACTGTATGTGGACATGTCTCACAGGTGGGTGGAGTGGAGAGTCTTTGCCTAACTGCACGGACCAAGAGGAGGCAACCTCAATGAAAACCTAAATCTCAAGGTGGGGAACTAGGCCATGCGGATGCGTGGCCGGATAGAAAACCAGTCTTTACTAATCCAACCTTGGGGCAACAGGCGTATCCCATTGTAACCAGCCTTACTTAGGGATAAGGCTTCCTTTCTCTAGCTAGTCGTGGGAACAACCATGGACAGAGAAAATATGAAAAAACCAACTAAGCGGGAGAACACCGCAATTACACAACAAACGAAGCATGCCATCCGAACGCAGCCTTCAACCTCCAATGTGAGACTACCTCACAGGAAGGGAACAAAGGCAAACACAAAAATATCGGCTCTTTGAAAGAAAGAGCAAAAGAAGCCAGCTCCCCTGCCTGACCTAGGACAACCTGGAGGCAGAGATGATCCACTGAGACGTGGCCTTAGTGGAGCAGGGTGCAAATGGTATCTACGCTAGGATTATCATGTCTGATAGTCAAGCACCCATAAGGGCGCTGAACTCTAACGTTATCAGCTCCAAAATGGTTTGCGAGTGTGAAAGGGAGCGAAATAACAGATAGCCTTGCTAAGAAGGGAGCCAGAACACCTTTTGTGGGGCCTGAATCTTCTTGCGGGATAAGTAACAATGTAATACTGGCGAAGCTCAAAAATGAAGTAGGGCAGAGAAAATACAAATACTGCAAGAATTTCCACGGCATGAGGCAAGTTAAAATTCTTCTGGTAACATACATATGTACAACCAAAAGAGATCCTCAGAACTAAACGGACACCTAAGTAGGCTCGGAATAACAATAGATGCCGAATGCAGATTCTGTGGGGAAGAGGATGAATCATCCATTCATCTACTCTCCAACTGCTCTGCACTGTGTCAACTCATCCTGCACTTTCTAAATTGGCCGACTGTAAACACAGCGAGAATGGAGGACACAATAGATCTTTTAGGTCGCAGTGGATTATCTCCCCAAACCACACATACATACACACATACATGCGTTCCACTTACCGCAAATATAAATAATGTAAAATATGGAAAAAAAGTATGTCATGACAAGCAATTTTGTTTGGTACGATTCAGTATTCACCTAAATAGATGTGTTTTGATTTGGCGCAAAACCAAGAACACGAAATAAATATCCTCTATTTGTACAGGAAGCGTCTTAGTATAATGATGTGGGCCGACGTAAGTATTGACGTCCAAACAGAATTTCTTCTAAATTTACATGAGATGCTGAGATTCTTTCTTGTCCCATGTGCAAGATCTGAGGCAGAGCAAATCATTTACATGAATAACCACATACAGCAAACATTGTTAACAGTTGGTTTGCACAGATGCCTATGTAGATGTGTTGCCTGACGAATTCTTACACTCAGTTCAGTTGTGAAACTTGATGAATTGCTTCTAGAGAAGAGTCGAAATTATTTTCCAAGAATAATTAGATAACTTACTAAGCAAACATTACGTGAAACCACTTAGCCGTCCGAGTTGATCATTCGCTTTCTTGGTGTTGACTTTTTATAACAATTACCAAAAGTAGACTTCTAGTTTCATCCAGAGCTTTGTCTAACGCGTTCTGTAGACAGGCGCTTTTAAACTTTCAATCGTGCGATCACAGAATCTGTTATAAAACTTCTTGTTTAATATTAATTTAATTAACTTTTTAATATTATTACAGGACGGAGTTTATTGATCTAAGTACAGTCGTGATGTTTTAGTTTTATGACCGTCAAAAAACGATCAAATCCAAGAGTAAACTTATTCAGAAGATGTGCATACAAGATCTGTATACAATAGGGAAGTAAATACTAAGTTCGTTAATAAGTAAATATGTAGTATCTTCGGAATTAATCTAGATTTGTGAATTTATCAGTTGCAAATTTAAATCTGAGCTTGCGGGACGAGTTGTTTTTCTCTCTTTAGTTTTCCTTTAGTTTCAGTCGTTAAACGTTGTTTAATAAAGTAGCTACGTCCGTGAATAACTTTCGTGCAGTGTTTTCCAACGTAATGGTATTTACGAAGAAAATGGGAAAAGTTTTAACATGAATTATGAAGGATGATGGAGTGCTTTTTTCGCATTTTACATTTTTTTTCTACATTCTAAAGATGGTTAACGACTGGTCTTAAACGAACTACGTCATTAATTATATTATAATGAATTGGGTGTTTTCCGTGATTATAAAAAATGTTTGCGACCGATTCTGATTACAAAAGTATGTCGACCTGATATTATCTAATGGTACAAAGATTCCAGCAGATTACATATTAACCCGGTATTTTGTAGATTATTCTAAACTTATATGTGCATATAATGGCTTCATCTTGTCAAAATTCTCAACCTTTTCCTTAACTCTGTTGGCAGAAAGTTTATCCTTGTTGAATCTGTCACCGTAATTGACTTTGAAAACATCATTTAAAAAACTTATCCAAATTTAACTAATAGAATCGGAGACGATTCTCTTCAACTTTCATTATCTCGCTGCACTCGTTGAAAGTGTCAGAACTTCACTGTTACAAAGAAAAACTTCGGATACGACAAAGTTAGTGATGCAATTTAACAATCTTTACTTAAAAAACTAAATCTTAATCTACCGCCATCGCTTACATAATTACTTTCAACTACTTCTCGGCTAACAATCTAATGTCACCAACACTTTGGCGGGTAATTTTTAGCGCTTAATGCATTTCTAACTGCCTCGGTCACGATGCAAGCGGTCCATTAATCCGATTCTGGAATTACGGACTTCCATTATCATCTTAAGTTTGTCGCTAAAATGCATGAGAGAGTGATTTTTTCCGCAAAACTGGGTCTTAAGTTTATCAGTCTTAACAGCTATCCGGATTAATTTTCCCCGACTGTGTGTCGTGGACGATCAAGACACCAGATGTCTTAATATTGTAACGATTACTTAATCTATTTAGAAATATTCGACGAAATATTTTAAGCGATAAAGATTAAATCCGAATAAGTATCTCAGGATAGAAATGGAAATTGAAATTGCTAAATTTGCGCACATACACGTTTTGCGAACAAACTATTCAATGAAAGATAAACTATAATTTTTTTTAACAAGTACCTAGTGGTAGTCGAATAGGATCGCCACAAACCCTCACATACATTGTTATCTAAATACGCAACGAGCTACATTGGCGAATAGTATTCGGACTGTTTCCCATTGTCGTTATTATTGTTATTGCTGCACCGTGCTTCGCCTTTGGCAATTGTAAATTAACGCAGTAATGTGCATTTGTCGCCGCAAAACTCCAAACTCCAAAATACGAAAGCACATTCCCCTATCCAACATGTTTATGCATTCAAATATATTGTACCTTTCCGGTTTATATGTGCTCACTGGAGCATTTATTGGATACCCTATGCACCGTCGTATGCAACTACAGTCGGTTTCAATCCTTCAGTGGAATTTATTATCATTAGATAAGTTTTTTGTACATAAAATGCAGTTTATTTGGCTAAAAAGCAAGTTTGCTAAATTAGAGACGCTTTATATACTTATACATAGAATAATATTGTTACGTTTTACGGTTTTCAAATAATCTTCAGGCGATAATATTTTCACAGAAATATTTATTTAAACTAATTTAACACTTAATAATTACTTGGTAACGAAGAACACTAACTTAAACTATTTACTTTAACTAACACAAATTTATATGCACGTTTCGTATTTATTTTCACAGCGTCCGTTCTAATTACGCGCTAGTTCAAGACTGTCCCGCATACGAGATTATCACCCTTATATACTAAAAATATAACTTATAGAATTCTCTACACTAAACTAGACTGTTCTGGAACGCCCTCTCTAGAATGTGTCCAGAAAACACGCGAACCATCCATATATCATAATTACGGTGCACTGCATAATCCATTTTACACTGTTCTGTCACTAGATGGCGCCATTCGTAATACTGCCCCCTCCTTAGGACTGCTCCGTCCCGGAACAGCGCCGCTCACCGGCTTCATGGAGATAACGGCACTCTGGTCCCTTTCTGCATTCCGATTTCTCAAAGAAATAGCAGGGCACGGTCTTTCACGTCATATTATTCAGGAGTCGATAATCTACGCAAAATCTAGTGGTACCATCCTTCTTCTTAACCAACACCACTGGAGAAGCCCACGGACTCTTCGATAGTTCTATCACGCCATCCCGTTCCATATCTCGGATAATTTTTTCGGCTTCGTCTCGCTTAGCCAGTGGCAACCTTCTAGCTGCTTGACGAATCGACCTCGCATCTCCGGTGTCTATTCGATGGCGTACCACTTTAGTTCTTCCCTTGGAACCGTCTTCAGTTTCAAAAACATCTTGATAGCGACCAATCAAAGCTCTCGCTGCGTAACGTTGATCAGCCGTCAGACTCTCACAGGTCATATTGATTATGTTGTTCAAAAGCTTGGGGGATTGACTGGATGTCGTCGTGAAGGTACATGCTTTTTGGACAATCGATGATATACATGAACAACTTCCCAATGTGGCTCCTTTCTTAATCTTTACTGGGTAATCATTAAGGTTCATCAATCGGTCAGGAACGTCCTCCTTGGTCTGGATTCTCGTTTTGGCAAACAGGATCCCTTGAGGTAGACTATTCTTCGGGTCCGGTTCTAACATCACAATTTGGTTTTCTGGTACCCTCTCATTTAGAGTGGCTGAGGCAATCACCTGGCTACGTCCCTCAATCATTATGTCACTGGCCAGAATCACACGAGTGGCCATATCTCTGGAGCGATTGAGAACAATGTCCTCCCCATTCACTCTAAGTATTCCTCCGTGGAGGTCCAATTGGAATCCAAAGTCGGCCATTATGTCCATTCCAAGAATTACGTCCTGTTCCATGTTCGCTATCAGTACGCGATACCTGAATTTCGTATCGCCAATGCGGAAGTCGGCAATCGTTTCCCCGAGTACGTTGACTGACTGCCCAGTAGCTGTACGTAATGCCCATCTGGTTGGCAAGATGGCCGTCTTTCCTTTGAGAATCTCTGGGCGAATGATTGTCATTGTTGCACCAGTATCCAGCAACATATCTCGAGGCTGAGCGTTTACCAATCCATTGACAAAAAGACTATTGGTGTGGCTTTTCAACGTTGCGACAATTACAGACGCTTCAGGGGCGTCAGCAATACGGGTCAACGATTGCCCCTTCACGTCAACCCTTTTTAGTTTTCCGCCTGCCTAGATGTCTTTCGTAGCCGAGGACAATTGTTTTTCAAATGTCCAACTTTTCCGCAATTCCAGCAATTATTTCTTGATTTCATCGCTTCAAGCACTTTTCCCATAAACTCCTCAACAGGATCTGTCTGTTTCTCCGCGCAGTTCTCTATTGTTCGTACTCGGGCCTGGCTTCGTATGGATTGCTTGACCGCTTCGAACTCAAGGGCTTGCGACAAAGCTTCCTTCAATGTTCTTGGGTGTGCCAACTTCACCGCTTGCTGTGTTTCGATATCCCGGAGCCCATCGAGGAATTTGTCGATGGCCAAAGTTTCTCTGACTTCGTCAGGAACTGTGGGATACGCACATCTGGTTAAGCGGAATACCTCTGCTTGATATTCTTGTAAACTTTCGGTGGACTTTTGTAAGCGATTTTTCAATTGCGATCGGTATACTTGTTCCATGTGGTTGCGGCCGAAACGCATTTCTAACTGTTTCACAAGTTCTCCGTAGTTCTGTCGTTCCGCTAGAGGTATGGCTTGAAGTACTCCCAAAGCATCGCCACGTAGCGTCAGTGATAGGTTACCTGCTTTGGTGGTTTCATTCCAGGCATTTATCAGCTAGCGGTGTTTTTTTTTTAATCTTTTTTTTCTTCTAATCTCTTTTCTAGACTTCTAGAATTTTCTTCTAGCCTCTTTTCTAAGCATCTAGAATTTTCTTCTAACGTCTGTAGACTTCTACAATTTTCTTCTAATTTCTGTTCTAGGCTTCTAGAATTTTCTTCTATTGTTCTAGAATTTTCTTCTAACCTCTTTTCAACGCATCTAGAATTCTCTTCTAACGTCTGCAGACTTCTAGAATTTTCTTCTAACATTCCCTTCAGTTCGGTCATACCACAATCCACCTCGAAAACGTGGTTGTCTAGATCCTCACCGTTCTCTATCATCACTTTCCGGAGTCGTTCTACAAGATCTTTCTTCTTTCCATTCGTATCTTCATCTCTTTCTTCAAGTTCCCTCTTGAGATCGACCACTTTCAGATCTTTCAGTCTCATTGCCATTTTTATTTATTTTATTACAAAAAATTATCGCCAAACCCCACACCTGACACCAATTGTTACGTTTTAAGGTTTTTAAATAATCATCAGGCGATAATATTTTCACAGAAATATTTATTTAAACTAATTTAACACTTAATAATTACTTGGTAACGAAGAACACTAACTTAAACTATTTACTTTAACTAACACAAATTTATATGCACGTTTCGTATTTATTTTCACAGCGTCCGTTCTAATTACGCGCTAGTTCAAGACTGTCCCGCATACGAGATTATCGCCCTTATATACTAAAAATATAACATAGAATTCTCTACACTAAACTAGACTGTTCTGGAACGCCCTCTCTAGAATGTGTCCAGAAAACATGCGAACCATCCATACATCATAATTACAGTGCACTGCATAATCCATTTTACACTGTTCTGTCACTAGATGGCGCCATTCGTAACAATATATAATACGCACTATTATGATGCCATTGGCTTTAAACCTTAAGACAAAAAGTACAAAACATAAGAATTATATGCCTTTTAAAGGAAAATAGTATTTTATAAAAAAAAAATCAAGGAGAACACTATTCTGACGGCTGTTCTAATAGTTTTGGATCTGTACCTCTTAGAAAGAGATGACAAACTTATATTTTGCATCGCTTTGTTTATCTTTACCAATCCGGTATCGGTACAAAGACCATTGCTCCTGCAGTTGATAAATTTAATCACACCTATCAGAAACTTAGACCTGACAGCATGTTCATTTGTGCAACAAACTAATAGTGATTAATGAAACACACTCCACTTAAGTGGAATAGTTGGCAATAAAATCTGTTCTGTCTGGGTTGCATCTGCTATTTGTGGATTTTCGCCCAGCAAATGATACAATAGTTGCGAAGAAACTGTATGATGCTTTAGGAAAACTTGACGTTGAAAAGATGACCCTGACGAGGACAAATAATAAAATACGGATAAATATACAGGCAACGGCAAAGGTACTTTTCAATTTTATCCTAGAAGCAATAGTGAGGGAGAGTGGCATCGAGACTAATAGAATAATTAATCAATGGCGTTATCAGATTGTAGCATATTCTAAGGTTCTGACCATAATCACCAGTTGAAGGTGGAGCAGGAACGGAATGGCGGAAAGAAGAAAAAGAAACGTCGAAAAAAGCAATGGCTGGATACTGTTGTGCAATCTGAGGAGAGTGGGAGTGTACTACTGGAGGAGCAAAGCGAGGAACAGAGACAGATGGGGAATTGTTGTAGATGAAGTTAGAGGAAATTGAACAGAAACAACTAATTCAATTTTCAAATTTCCTGTTTTCCCTCAAAACTGCAATATCGTCTGTGCACACATATTTGTTTGTCTAATCATAAATTTTTTTGCGGGGTTATGTAAAAAAGAGGATCTACATTTACTACAGATTTCGTAGACTTAAATGAAACCATCCAGGCTCAGTAGCTGGAAAAGTAAGATCGGTCCAACTCTGATTGTGAGAGACTCAGAGGTACGGGATTCGAATGCTGAGCGCGGTGATAGTAGTGCGCTAGTTGGACATAGGTGCACCAGACAAGCTCCCTTCGTTGTTGGAAAACAAATAACAAGGCAAAATTAGTCACTTGGAACTGTTGTTGCACTCACAACAGATAAGAAATTAGACCTATCTAAATAGTAGACCCGTAGTTATGTAAACACATGACACATAACAGATGACCTCGCTAAGAAGGGAGCCAGAACACCTTTTGTGGGCCTGAACCTTTTTGCGGGATAAGTAACACTGTAATACTGGAGAAGCTCAAACGTGAACTAGAGAATCTGGGAATACTGAATAGTGAATACTGGGAGAATCTCCACGGTACGAGGCAAGCTAAAACTCTTCTGGGAACATACAACCAAAGGAGATCCTCAGAACGCATTAAGTTCAGCAAAACAAACATTCGCATTTTGACAGGGATCCTCTCAGGCCATAGCAAACCCAAGCAGGCTCGGAATAACAAAAGATGCCGAATGCAGATTTTGTGGGGAAAAGGACGAATCATCCATCCATCTACTTTCAAACTGCCCTGCACTGTGCAACTCAAGGGCCTGGCACCTAGGAGCATACGAAATTGACTATCCTACACTTTCTTAAAGTAATCGGACTAATTGGTCAGCTGCAAACACATCGGGAATAGGGGGCCATAATAGATCTTTCAAGTCGCAATGTACTATCACCCCAACACCACACATACATACATATATATGTAAACACATTTTGAAGAAATTGACTAAAAGCATTGTATCATGCCAGCAGTATCGTGGAAAACTTTTGGCTGATGTAATTTTCCTTACATTTTATTTCCAGATATTTTTCCACTTTGAGGTCAATTAAAATTCGGCCAGATTAGAAATCAATTTATTATAATTCGATAATGATTCTAACTTATCCAATATTGTGTTTTTATTCGAAGCATAAACACTGAAGTTCAATTTGGATTAACATTGTATCATTTTATCGCTTGCAGCCGAAAGTTTATTGTTGTGCGTTGACTGTAACATTCGATCTACAATGTGGGCTTCGAGTTATGTCAAAAATTATATTTTTGTAACCATACGATGACTTATTGGAACTACCCTAAGTCGGTAGTAAATTTTTACGACATAAAAGTTTGGTAAATTGACTATCATCAATTTAGGATAAACTAGATCTTGTTATCTTGTGTATTTATTGTCATTATATTTATATATATATATATATATATAGGTACTAAAATTTTGAAGATTCCAATCAGTTACTGAAGCTGATCCTTCGTGTATTGTGAGTGATTGTGGAATATTAATTCCGAAAAAATCCTATTTACTGTTACAGGAACAGAATTGGGTTTGTTTAAATTAAAATAACGTAAAGTACTATTTTAGCCTTTGTTTGTGACGTTTCGGAGTTTATTGCTCCATCTTCAGACCTATGTGACAATTACATAGAGTTACACTTAAGAATTAATGAGAAGAATTAAATAAGTGACTTACAAAAGGCCAGTTGTTGTTGAACAACAACAACTGGCTACTAGTTGTTGTTGAACAACAACAACTGGCCTTTTGTAAGTCACTTATTTAATTCTTCTCATTAATTCTTAAGTGTAACTCTATGTAATTGTCACATAGGTCTGAAGATGGAGCAATAAACTCCGAAACGTCACAAACAAAGGCTAAAATAGTACTTTACGTTATTTTAATTTAAACAAACCCAATTCTGTTCCTGTAACAGTAAATAGGATTTTTTCGGAATTAATATTCCACAATCACTCACTATATATATATATATATATATATATATATATATATATATATATAACAATTTGCTTTTCAACACACTTTTTTAAAATTACAAACATTACAAAATGCACTTGCAACCTTATAAAATTGTTTCCATGATTTTGGTCAATGCCAACTTATTGGCTGAAATTATTGTTTGAGTAAAACTCTAAAAAACCGTTTTCATCTTGTTCTTAAACAATGTATAATATGGATATCTAAATTCACAAAACAACAAGCGCAAACCGTTCACTGGCAATATGTGTTTATGGAGAATCCATTCTATCCTACTAAGGTTAATATTTGGGCAGCAATGTAAGGGCGATACAGTAAAGGATTAACCTCTCAGAATACTTTGTTGATTCTACACAGAGTGCTGCTTTGGGGTACGTTGATGAAATGGTTTATATTATGTTATTCTTACAGTCAGAATTTGCAGATATTTACAGGTATACATAGATATACAGAGTTGGGTTAAAGCATGGAACCAAGAAAATATCTTTTAAACGAAAAGGACGATATTTATAAAAAAAATTATGTAAGTGGGAGCAAAATGCATCTGATGTACATTTTTTGTTAATAATATACTTCCGGTTTAACTGCAAATACCCTCAATTTTGTTAATTTAAATGGCACAGCCTGTATATATTTGCAGATTTTGAAAGAGCTTGATTTTTAGAATTCGTATATACTGGGTTTAGTGTAAAAAATCTGTAAAAACGAGGAGCACTTTAATCAACATTCTTCTTCAGTTCTTTACATCAGAGTAAAAATAGATATGTAGATAAACAAATTGATGTTGTTTCTATGCATAATAAGAAATAAACGAGTACTATCTAGTAGGTAATTGATGCCCAAGGGTCAAATTCGATTTTACGGAAATAAAGAATGGTTCATTTAAGTGAAAAGGATTGTATTATGATGATCGGTTAAGTATGGCGATCGTGTTAGAACTCATGAACACATTTTTAATGATTTGCATCCTGAAAGAAATCCCATATCACATTTAACAATAACTAACACACTACAACGTTTTAATGCAACTGGGATAGTAAACATTTTGCCAAAACCTGTAAGGCGCGGACCACAACAAACGAACCTATTAACCACAACATTGCAATGAATTTAAAAGGATCACCTCAAACTTCTACTACAAATATGAACCAAACCCCGGTATAAATCGACGTTCTGTAGGAACTATATTGCAAAGTGAAAAGTATCATGAAGATGATTTTGACCGACGGCTGAATTTTTGCGAACGGCTGATGGAATGGCTGTAATGTCGACGAACATTTTGCATTTAATGTAGTTTTTCTGATGAGGCAACTTTTTGTTTTAATTGAACTGTTAATCATAATAATAACTCAAGGTATTAGTCATATGAGAATCCTCATTGGATTCATGAAGCACATACCCAGCATCCACAGAAGTTGAATGTTGACCAACCTCCACTTGACAGTTGGATTTACAGAATAACAAAATCATTCCTGGACTTCAACAGAATGCGCAGTTACCACAAAATGTTTTGTTTCAACGAGATGGAGCACCTCCCCACTACGAAAGACGGGTTAGGGCTTTTCTGGATGCGAATTTTCCAAATAGATGCATTGGACGTAGAGGATTCATAGAGTTGCCTGTTCGTTCTCCGGATCTTAGCCCGTTAGATATTTTTTCTTTGGGGTTACATAAAATCGCGTGTTTACGTTAGATGACCAACATGCTTGCAGGAATTGAGACAAAAAATTATTGATAAATGTGAACTAATACGTGGAGCAGTCTTGGAGAGAGTGACTCAAGAATGTCTTAATAGGATGGCATATTGTCAGGAAGTAAACGGCGAGCATTTTGAACATTTGAATTAGTTTTGTTTAAATTATTATTCTCATTGGTGTAAGGTAATTAAATTTACTGATTCTAAAGTGAGCTATTTCTCGTTTTTACAAATTATTTCATTATTTCTACTAAACGCAGTATTAACAACGCCAGTTTTTTAGACATATCTAAAAAAGTAAAATGATCTAATACTCATCAGGTACACCAATGAACCTGTGGCTTCTTGATGAATCTTCTCGAAATGTACTCCAACACCACAGTAGTTACAACACGTTGCTTTATTAAATTTGATTTTGCAAACTTAAGACAATTGTTAAAACTTCGATTCAATTTCTTAAAAACATATGACAAAACATTTTAGCGATCCTTTACGAGAAATTTAAATACTATTTCAGATTCGGCCAAAATTCATGAAACAATTCAGAAAAACGAAAGTTAATTATTGTTGTCGGTGTTGATTTTAATGATTCGCATTATATTTTTTTGATATTGTACTATATTTCTTAGTAACCAATCCAACACCCTATTTATTACTTTTTTTATAAGATGAAAACTAATCATTGCCAAGTCTATTAGATGCATCATCATAACTTTTGTCTGATATAACACAACAATATTTCGAGTATTCTTGCCATGATAGCACATATTTTTGTCCTATGCCATTTATAAAGAAAAACATAAAGTCGTTTTTCATAAATAATCAGATTAGAGGCATTTTCATAACTAACAATGAGTTATTGTTCAATAACTCACTTGTGGGGTGAAACTCTATGTAGTGTAGAATTTTATTTCTTGCTTCGTTTCTATATGTTTTTATACGAGAACAACGAGCAAAAAATAGAATTCCACATTGCACAGAGTTCTATCCCTGATCCATAGTAACGTTAATTCACCACATACATTTTCCGAATCATAAATTGTAAATTTATTGTCTGATTCTAACTAGTACGAATACATTCAATTTTTTTTTTCATTTTAAAGGTTAAATTTCCTCTGGGGTCTCGAATAAGATTTTACAAAGAGTTTTTGGGTCATTTAATGTTAAAATGTCGGTAGGCCCGATTTATTTTACTAAAAGAAAATACGAAAAAGCAACCAACGACAAGTGTAAATAAAAAAACTCAAAGTTATCTGGCGTATGAGAAAAAAACATGCGGCCCTCACGTCTGTCTCAGTTTACTGAGTTTATCTTTTAATGAATTAATAATATTCATAAAATTTACATTCGTGAGCTTTCCGTCATCGCCTTCTAAATATATACATTTTAATAGAAAATAAACAACCACTTAATAAAAAATAAACAACTTTGATGAGAAGATGTCGCTTTAAGTCTGTTCTATTTATTTAACAACCAAAATTTAAACATGATTTAATAAATCTGATAAATGAAGCTTATCTAAATATACTTCTCAAATGTAACAGGAACATCGACGCGCTACAAGCCAAATGTCTATTTTAAGATTTATAGGCATAAACATAGATGTACCTGCATTTCTTTACTACATACAGCTGCAGTTGTGTATTGAATACAATTATCTCAAGTACGTACCACTTGACTTTGTATGGCTGACGTAACTGATTAAATGGAATTTTCGATAATATACACTAAAGGACTCTGTACACGTTTGCTCTGTCGGCTGGCCTCCGATTAAGCTCAGGCACGCGTATAAAGTTAGTTAAGCTGACCGTGTGTGATTGCCCTTACACGTGCATTCGACTATAATCAGAGGAATTAACCGATCCACAGCCGAAGGTGTTTCACCTACTGTACCTACTTATCTTGGGAAAATTCATTCATAAATGTGTATGTACCTACATACATATAAATAATAAGCAAATTCCAGGATAAATTAGTTAATAGTGACAACAAAAGATATAGGTATATATTTAGTCCACTAGGCACTATGTTTCTTGTCAATTTTTAATACAACTTTTCGCTTGAGGTCTTTGCCCATTGAGTACGATGTCAATCCCAACTATGTTTCTCGGTCGAATGATACGGTCGTCTCATTGTCAATTCACTCTTTGACCATTTTAAGCATTCTACTCATTCGCTTAACGTAACCTCACTACACATGTAGGCTATTCAAGATAGCAAATGTTAAATGTCATCAAATGTATACAGAGTATGCCACCACGCACTTCAGTTTAAGAGTATAGATTGACTTTAATAGTTTAGGGTTGCAATGAATTGATATTTCCAAACAATTATATGGGACATCAGCAGACCATGATTTATTATTACGCCTATGGTGGACCAACTTAATATGTTGTATTTTCGTATTTGGGAAACTACATAAAAACAAATTCCATCCTTCGAGAATTCGTTACACCACTAGCCGCTACACCATTAGCCTGACAGTTTTAGTTGCTTCTTTTAGTCTTACAACCGTCTTTACGTTTTTTTTACTCAAATGTTTACTTAATGTCTCAGTGCGTGCTTGATACAAATTAACCTAAATAGGAAAGTAATAATATATGTGCTTCAGCCATATGGGGATATGGCTGAAGCACAAAGCGGCTTCAGACCTGGACGTATTGTGCAGGACTACATTTTCACAATTGGACAAATAATAGATAAAAGAACAACACACTCAAGGAGAATATACTTGGCTTTCATTAATCTAGAAGAAGAAAGTATTCGATCGAATACCGAGAGCTGAAGTCTGGAAAAGTCTGAAAACTAGAGAAAAAAAACAGAAGAATAATAAACCTATACACCCCCTAATACAACCCAATACAAATATTTGAAGCCACTTAAAACAACAATTAATATGTGGGAGGAAAACAAAAGAACTGACAAAACACGGCAGAACAAAAGCTGGCAAAGGCCTTTGATCAAGATCGCTAAAGTTAACGAAGATAATGTTATCTTTCTGCAAAAGGGACCCTGGATTTATAATTTATAAAGTAGCAAAAGGAAAAAAATCTAAGATATCCAACAAAAGGTAGAAAACATTTACATCAGTTTTAAAAACATTCTTAAGTAGCTGACACATAATCAGCAAAACGTCATGTAAAAACTTTTTGCTGTGACTACAACCGAAAATCACCAACGCTGCTTGGTGCATTTGTTATTAAAAAAAAGGTTGAGAGCATTAAAATGGCAATAAAACTATTGAAAATACTATTTAAACTTCTCTGTGATTTCCATATGCTATTTGTTCAATTTATTATAAACTCGTACATATTTTACATATTTTATATTATACAATAGTTTCATGGACATTTATTTTTATTAGAACAACGTGCATATAGTTCAAAAATTTGCATAACAATATTTAACAAACCAAAACCCCTTACAATAAATTAATTTTATTTGATTTTGTATTATTAAAATTAATTTAGACTAGAAATTAATCAATAGGAAGTAACGTATTTGGCCGGTAGATAAATATCAAATTTCGTAGATGAAACATACCTATACCTCAATAATGATTTCTTTTACTGTTTGGGTTACAAAACTGTACGTATAAGACAATCACTGCTTCCATTTTCCAGAGATTCAGTTCTGAAAATGTTCAAACATATACAGTCTGTTCCATAAGAAAGGAGGCGAGGTTTCTGCTAGCAATTTGCTAGCAATTTTTTTCTTTCGGCGCGACCGTAGCAACGATGGGCTACGACGCCATTACAAATTCATATTAGTGTTGCTAGAAACGTTCAAGAAGGCTGACGATTGACAAAATGAGTTCCGCGTATCCAAAACGCTTTCAGGCTGTCTTCTTGTGCACGCATAGAAAACACCAAAATTGTCGTATGCTGCTGTAGCTGATGATTAACCTGAACGTGGTAAAACGAGAGCAACGTCTAACGTTGTCCAGTTGTTCAGGGATCATCCCACTATGTACCTGCGTGAAGCAAAGGTTAAACTTGGGAAGAAGGAAATTCATGTTAGCTTCAACACGATCAGGTGACGTTTAAACGAAGAGAAACTATTATATCGTCCTACGAGCTCGAAACCTCTACTTACAATTGTAACCCACATCGAGAAACGCTTAAGGTAAGCAGCAAACAAAGATCGCGACTGGACGACGGTGATCTTCTCGGATGAAGCGACTTTCTGAGCGTGAGTTCCAGTGAAGCGTGCCTGGGTAAGAAGTAGCACCGATTTCGTTCAGCGCAACAACAAACGCCCTGTAAAAATAAATATTTGTGGATGCTTTTCAGCGCACGGCCTCGATTGTTTGGAGCTCTTCATACAAAATTTGGATTCGATCAAAATGCTCAATATTTACCAACATGGTCTTTTAAAGTCGGCTAAGAAGATGTTCGGACCCGACAATGAAGATTGGGCTTGCAAGGGGGCAATGACCTGAAGCATCGGAGCCGCCTATGCCACGCCTGGAAAGAGGAAAATCTCACTGTTACCATTGATTAGCCGTTCCAGTCCCCATACCCAAACTGCATTGAGAATGTGTAGGCCATTATGGAGCGTCAGCTTGTAGGCGAGCCTGTTTACAATTTGAAGCAGACTTCAACGATGATTCAGAAGATATGGCGTGCTCTTCCGACGAGTTATGCTAAAAATCTCGTTGAAAGTATACTATTATTAATCTTGGCGGAGATTATACTGTATAATAGTCAATTGCACCTTTGCATTTAATTGGTATATGCATGTAAAAAAAATTGGAATAATGGTCTAGATAACTTTCGAAGAAACTTCACCTCTTTTCTTGTGGAAGAATCTATAAGTTGATCATTTTCGTATTACACTTCCGAAATTGTGGTTATGTGTGTACATTATTGTGTGCAGTCGAGGTGTTGATTTGATGAACTTCATAGAAAGATCAAGTTTAAAAAGTATATAAAGTACAAAAAGCAAAGAACCAGAAAGCATAAACTCTCTTATACTGCTGATAAGAAAGTTGAGTTCAAAAATTCAAAGAGCCCCAATGGAAAAACAATATAATGGTAAAACTTATTGATAGGTATTACAAGCCTAGTAGAAAAATCAATTCTGGTAAGTATATACTGATCAAATTCACATAGGATTTCAATTTTCAGATGTCCTACCCAGAAACGAAAAGCAAGCGACATTTCACTTAGTGAAATACTCAGATAAGTGGTTAAATATTAAAATCTTAATCTCTTTTATTTCAAATACAGGATATATTTGAAATAAGAGTAAAGACAATGAAACATGGAAAAATAATATTTTATTAAACTTAAATCCAAAATATTTTGCGCAAATTCCTTCCCAGACGCGAGAAAAAAAATTACAAAGATATTTATAAAATATTCATTGCGCCACTGTTTTAACAAATATATCTAGACGATATTTAACATGTGTGCAACGCACAATCAGAATCAGTCTGTTTCGACTGTTGAATGTATGTAGAAGTTGCAGACATGGAACCAACAATTCTTTAATAAAAAGGAAAATACGACTACGCTGACAAAAATTGCAACTAAGAAACTAAGAAACAATCTTTAGTTCACAACAATAGTTTTATTTTTACTACAGTTAAATTATTTTCAATCGTTATTTAAAGTAATTCCATAGATTGGATACATTTAGAATAAAAGGTCCTTTATTAATTAGTCTCCGACAGTATTTTCATACGTCACATTGCGTTATTTCGTAGTTTTTATAGCATCAACAGCTGTTTTTGCGATGTCTTGCGTTACCTTGATCGAGGTAAACATATTCTCGATTCACAGGCGGCGCAATTAGAATTTATAAGGGAGATTTTAATTTTGGCATTCGCGTCATAATTGAACAAAACTTTTTTGAATTTATATTTTACATAATTGTATGTTACCATTCTTAATTACCATCATTAATTTTTTACTTTTATTTCAAATACACTCTGTATATACACTAGAGCCTCTTACTATAATGTAGTACATACATAGTTAAAGCCATTTGAAGTCATATTATTTTGACAATTTTCAAATTTTTCAGACTGTTCTATGAAGAAGACATAGATCCTTTACTACAGAATGTTAAAGGTCTGCTAACGCTCGCAACAAACAATATTTATTCGAATATTTACTGTGTCCGTCATCATCTTACTATTTAAGGTCATTAAACTTGGATAGTACCCAATATTCTGTGTTATTATATGCAATTACAAACGCATTCTATGCTTACAATTGATTATACTATTTATCAATAATACCGTCAGAGACAAAGCTAAACTTTGCGTAGCTAAACCACGCCGAACATTAATCTAGCATCGGGAGGTCAAGAAACGTTCAATTCAATAAGCTTCCGTCCAAAGCATCGTCTAAGCTTGAGATACTGTTTACTAGGAACGGGCGATGGCTTTCCAATATCTACAAAAGCCTCTACCGACCGAAAACAACCCACCGCATTTCCAATGTTTGCCTTGCTAATTAGTGAAGCGTCTATACGTTTGTTATTGTCATCTTTAATCTTAAATGCCGGCGGTGTTTTTGCCGTTACTGCACATCAGAATTAATCAACGGTATTGAATAAAAATTCTACAAACTTTGAGTACTACTAAATGTGAATAAATTTTGGAACAGCTATAACTTTTTCCCGTACGTATTCAAGCTAGGAATAAAACTGTTAGTTCTATCACGTAACTCAAATATTACCTTAACTCTAGCAAGAAAAAGGACATCAAAGATTTTTTCCAGCATTATTTCCGCTAAAACCACACCAAGGATAACACTTTAACGGGAAGTTCTTTTCCGGCACTAGTACATTATCTTTTCACTTTTGTGGGTGAACTGAGTGAGGACAGCCGGATGAATGTACTCAAAAAAATACAACTTCTATGTAGTATGGTGAAAAAAAGTGGATATTTTATAAGCGAACACTTTCGTTATTTATGACCTCTCAGAAAGAGTTCATGTAAACCTCCACGCAACGCCGACTCGCGAATTCAATGGACGCCTTTTAACAGTTTTCTTGATATTTTATAATGTCCTGCCGCTATTGTTCATGAACCTCCTTTTTTCTCCACAAGTTCGGCTTTCCAATCCTCTTCTTCATTGTTTAGACAATATCTTTCTACTTAAAGGCGATGAGTGACGTCTCTTCTTTACCTTTTATTGTCAGCCTTTCTTTCCCTCCTCGGTTCCGTTATTAAAAAAGAGTTTTCTGAGGTATACTTTTTGTAACCGTATATATGAAAAAAATATTACATAAAAAGGACCCGTCCATTATATTCGAGTAGAAACGTCCTTTTTGACAAATTTCTTTTCATTAATTTTCCTACTTTTGTAGTAGTTTGAATTTTAAGTATCCACGAGAGTAAATAAACGTGCATACTGAAATGACATTTCGATGCTATTGCTAGCAGCTGATGGTAATATTCTAGAAACAAAATTCAGCAAATATAGAAAAAGAAAGTTGTTTACAAGCTAAGTTAAATACAATCTTAAAGAAGATCTCTTTTCACAAGCACAAAATTAAAATAGAACCGCCTTCTAAAATTCTTAAGTAACCCTAAGGTCTACAACATATAGATAATATCATAATAGACTTTATTAGACATGATAGAAGGTGTTGGAACAGGGCAAGGATTGTGATTATAGAAACAACAGTTTATTTCCATTTAGAAGAAAAATGTGTTTGCAAATTTATTCTACCTCCAATATTGAACAAAATAAAATCAGTTTCAGATAAGATTCGAAGAAGGATAAAGATAAATGTGGGTCATTTGTCTGTTCTCAGAGGCATTTTGGGGAACAGAAGAAAGCAGCTAAAAGAACTTCTGGTGCATTTAATAGATTTCGAAAATCATTTAACGTCAGTAAATAAAAAAAAGTTTTCGCGGGTTTCTTTACATCTTAAGCGAACATGTAATATCCCACACCAGTTCAAATGGACAGGCAAGGCTACAAGGAAAAAATGTTTGTAACAATACCTTGAAGTTTATTTTAATTCATCAGCTTTCAAGTGGCAGTGGCCTTTAAAAGAATGCGCGGCGATTTATTTTTTAATAAACTAAAACATTTAATTGCCATGAAACGGCTAGAGCCCTCTAGCAAAATCAAAAGACGTAAGTTAATAAAATAACATTCAGCAACAGGCGAAGAAATCTTACAGAGCTGTTCGATAACCTGTTCTTTTCTTTGCTATTGATTCCTCCAAAAAGAAGATGAATGCTAGATTTTGCCAAAAATTGTAAAGCTTTGCAAGAAATGATGCAAGAAATCATGAAAACTAAGGAGAACGATGAGAGGCAAAAAGACTTACAAAGAAAGAACAGTAGACTACTCGGGGAATTCATGACGGAGATGTCTAACAGACGGTACCATGAGATCCTCCAGGAGAGATAGATAAGGCGGTTTTAGTAGGTACACCGTTATTGCACACACCGACTGGGAGTCCTACACTATCATGTGCGTTAGATGTAAGCACTAGATGTCCACAAAGGATTTCCACCGACAAAGAAAAGATGGAAGTAAGAATGATAGTTTCTTCACCGCATTGAAAAATAGCTGAATTGCCAGATTTGGCCCTTTAAAATAGTTGGAGGTGTTTAGAAAAGATTAAAGGCTCGTATTTTTTGCAAAGAAAAGCAACGCTCTTTAGTCTACCAATACATATCACTCGCAAGCTGCAGCCGCTAGATCGGCCGGTGTTAATACTTTTCAAGGTGAGTTACAATGAAGTGCAACATATGACTGCAGAAATATGTGTCTCTGAAAATATCTTTGCTAACCTGGAAAAAACTGCAGTCAGCTCTGCCTATACAATGGAACCTACTTGAACCTCTAATGAAATATTTTTTTATGAATTTGGATTTCATTGGCTCAATAGTTAGAGCACTACCTGACCAGTCACAGTTCTATAACAATGTATCTTCACAAAGTATATGACCTCCAAAGCCTGCAGAAAGTCCTCCCCTGTATATTCCGACATTTTCAAGAGAAAGTTAGTTATTAACCGGAAAGAGAAATTGAATACACAAACAATAAACGCAACTGAATAACACAATAAAGTAATCAATATGCAAATTACAACCTTAAACTGAACTGTATAATGCAGTATATTACACACTACTATTGGATACAACCAACACGCCTAAAGGTACTATCTTCTATCTAGTAAGTTTCTTTTTTTTAATTTGGGTGCGTTGGTGAGAAGTGTTCTAGATTTGTTCTATTTTATTCCAAAATTTGGGCTTTCCAGCATTTATACTTCGTGCAATACTTAGGGAATGCTAAGTTTGTGTGTGGAATTGCTTGGGTTTGGGTGCAAGGTGATAAGTAGGTAATGGTTTGAGTAAAGTATACAGTTTATGGCATCTACTTCAGAAAAATTTTCTTGACATACTGAATATGTACAATTATAACTTCAAAATTAAGAAAAACGCACATTAATAAGATAGTTCAATTCAAATGAATGGGAGATTATTTTAAAATTCTTTACCTAGTGACAGAGTTGGTTAACAATAGCTCACCACAAAAAAAAATAAAAAAAAAAATAAATTAGAAAGGGAGCTTTACGCAAATGCACAGCAGTACACCTTAAAAAGTGCTTCCTCAAACCAATAATTCTTTCTAGAATTAAAATTAAAGTGTAATTCACTAATAATTGGTGCCTGTGGGTGATAGTGGATTAGTGTTCTACTTCGGCACCAAGAGATCCAGTGAATATTTGTAAAGTCTAATTTATTTCCCATATTGCGCATAAGATTGCACGTTGTCCTTCCATTCCCGGAATCTTATCCAATTCGTCGTTTAATTTTCATACTTCTAATTGATTGATTGATTGATTGATTGATTGATTGATTTGCACATTTGGATCAAGTTTCGCGTCATCCCCTTAACACCGCGGCCTAAGGCCTATTATATTATTCCGTACCTAGTGAATTTCTTTACAAAAACAGGTTTATCCCCTTTACTAGGTTTAATAGCCTGTATGGTAAATCTCTTTGCGGTAGACCTGCTGGTTGGTTAGTTTGTTCCAAAAGCGACTGTCTCCGTTGTACCAATGCAGCGCATTCAAATACAATATAGTAGGCTGTTTCCTCCTCTTCATTGCAAAATCTGCAGATAGGTTCATCTTTAAAGATTCCGATTCTATGCAGATATTCCCTTAGACAGCCGTGTCCTGTTAACAAGCTCGTCCTGTTTTAAGCTGTACTCGGTTAAGAGCCAGCACATCCGCTGCTAACTGCTGGGATGGCTGCCTCATCATCCGTTTGCTGTGCAACTGCCTTTCAACGTTGTTCCACTGTACCTGGTGTGCTTTTGTAATCCACTCAGTTACTGCACCACGTATTGCAGTCTTAGGTTTCGCCAGACCCGGTTCCGGTCCAGTGAATTGAGTTGCAGCGCCTCTTCTTGCGAGCTTATTTGCGACTTCATTGCCTGGTATGCCCTTATGCCCCGGCACCCACACGAAAGTGACTTTGTTGTGTTTTGCCAGAGTTTTTAGGTTTTCCAGGCTAGCTTTGAGGTTATCTGATAGGCTGCAAGAGTGTTTAGGGCCGCCTGACTGTCCGATAGGATGTGTATCAGCTGACCCTTTGGTTGTCTATCCAATGCCCTGCGGGCACATATCTCTATTGCTACTGCATACTTCTAATGCTTTGGTATCTAAAACTATTTTAACGATGCAGGTATACATAAAAAATATTTCCTCTTCTACAAATGTACAGATCTCTCACTACTATTTCGACATAATTGCATATTTATACTAGGAAATCAATCAATAGCCCAAATCTAACAGCATTCACAGAACGAACGAAACAACAATTCGAAGTAGCTCGCTTTGCAAACAGTTCCTAGAAATATTATTCGCGTATCTGTAGTTCTGCAGATCTCATACGACAGATTTGTTCAGTGATGTAAACGAGAACTATATCTCCTTCATTTTACAGATTAACTCATTTTACTAGATTGGTCATGAACGAGCTGTCACCACTAGAAAAACAGGTTGCTGCTATCCCTCCCTTTTCAAGTGCTTCCATCCTGATCCAATGTAGTACAATACCCAATAATCATCTAATGTTTGTTTACAAACTCCGTATTTTATTCATTTAAGATCAAAATATTGAACTCCGACGCAGATATGTACTTTATCAAAAGATAGTCGCGAGAGAATACCGCCATGGAGTTAAACAAACGAGTTTAACGAAGTTAAATCTACTCGGTACTATCTGTGTAGTATTGCGTTATGATAAACGTACCCTATAGTAAGCAATTTGAATTGCCAAATTAAAATACACTACTGATAAAGAATCAGAATATTATTGTTGTTAGGCTCCATATCCTACTTACTAATTAAACAACACCAATCAGACAAAAAAAATCATTATCGTGAGAATCATTTATTTCGAGAGATTACAAGGATAACCACTGTCGAGTATAAATGCGGACACATGCTGCTACCTAACGAGAATAGATTGATTGCGCAATGCGGTGCATTCTAGGTTGACCATCTATATCGTAAGGACTTTATAATCGAATTGGAATCGTCCCCCCGGAGGGTTTCATGCTAGCCAGCAGGATGAAATCAGATTAATGCCAGTTAGTAAATAAAAATGCTATTTAGTTTAAAATTGTAATAAGAGTTGAGTTTTTTCAATATTTAAAATGAAAACCGAAATGACAGTTAATAAATTGAAACAAAACATTTCAGACTAAAATGATCTAAGCCCGTTTTTCACATCCTATATACGCATCCTAAATTAATATGCCCTGAATAAATAATATACATATGTATGTTCAGTTATCATACGATTATATGATTTATCAATATCATTGTAAATATGTATAATCAATGACATTAGAAGTGTTACACCCGGAAGGAATCATTTGTTTAACTTGATTTTTTGGCAATGTGTCAGTTTCACATCAGAAATGAAATGATAGCATTTGCAAGAAATGTTATTAACATATAACACAAAAAAAAATGTATTTGGCGGTCCCGTAGCTGAGTACAACCTGTGCACATCTAGGCGTCGACAAAATGAGATGGTCGATATCTGCTTGTGGCACCTCGTTCCAAGCAACTTAAACTTCGTTGATTAACTGCGACAAAGTTTGTGGGGATTGTGCAAAGTGTAGAGTCTACTCCCTATGATAGCCCACACATGTTCGATAGGGTTTAAATCCAGGGAACGAGATGGCTACGGCAAAACATTAACGCCTGCTTCTTGGAGCAAGTCTATTTTTCGCCGAGCAATATGGGGACGTGCATTGTCTTGCTGAAAAAGGACGTGGGGACGTAACATAACATACAACTGTTATACTGCCTCGAATAAACAAAAATGGCGATCGGCTACCATAAGCAATAGCCCCCCAAACCATTACTCCAACAGTCCTGTGTATACGCCTCTTAACAGTAAACTCAATATCTCGTTGCTCTCCACGCCGGCCTCGTGTCCTTCTACGGCCATCGGGCATACCTAGACAGAATCACGGTTCATCGCTGATTACGACATTATGCCATTCTGCTTACCAATGCTGCCGTTCTCTGCACCAATTCAAGCATTGACGACAGTGGTCCACAGTCAAGCACTAATCGTGGCCAGCATGAAAAAGGTCCAAAGGCTCAAATGCGGCAATATAGGGTACGCATAGTATTAGATCTACCTTCTTCCCCAAACCATTGATCAGCGATTTGACGCGTTGTAGCAAAACGGTCTCGTAGAGCTAGTTGTTTGAAGCGCCCATGTTAACGCTCTCTGGTACGTTTCGGTGGACCAGTTGCTCTTCTTCGTATTCATCTACCTTCTTCTGTCCACATACGACACACACGCATTACCGTCGTTGCAGTACAATTAACACGACGGCCAAGCATCAATGATAAAAAATTGACATTCTATCATAGCATGCTTTAAATATAGTCATTTTGATGTCAAAAAACCAAGTCGAACAAATTACTCCTTCTGAGTGTAACACTTCTAATGTCACTGAGTATATTCTTAGAAAAAATACGCACAGTATATATAACAAACTACATCACTATAAATGATCTAAGTGCCAAGTATTGTCGTTTTGTGTATAGTTAACGAACATTCGAGATTATTATAAAAAACTAGATAGCTCTGTATTTAACTGCTAATGTTAGATCATACTTAAGAATCTCCATTACTAGCGCAGTCATTCTTAAATTACTTAACAATAAATTCTGCATTAAATTAGTAACAGATGGAAAGTGTTTCAAACACCCACACATGCAACTCTATTCGTATGGACAAACATTTAAAAATAAGTTTTCTATTACAAAACAACCTCTTCATTACAGTATTTATTTTGAGCATACATACACATACATAGAAATACTTTTATATAGAGCCACCGACTAAATTGCGCTTCTGTATAGCTTGCGTTTTTATTCCAAAATTAATTAACCATGCATATTTGCAAATGTCCCATAAAAATACAAGGTTTGCAAATTCGCTTTGAAAATTATTTAATACAAGATTAATAATATCTAAAAAATACTTATCCACTTATGTATACTTTGTTCTTTGTAATAAGTACCTAAACATCCAAGCAAAGTGAGGACATGCATCATGAGGCACAGGAAAGGCCTACAATCAATACCGCAGTTGTAGTATAAAACTTTCCCTTATAGAAAGAGTAATCATCCATGTAATAATTACGTAGTTAAAATGTTTCTTTGAACTGAATTAACATATTAGGGTCTGTAGTGTTTAAAACAACCCCTTCAACTTCAAGATGATCGATGTATGACAGCCTAATCAAATTGCTTTAGCACAACATATTTTAGATATGGGAATTGTTCGCTTAAACTTTAAGTTACTAACCAAGTTACATAAGTTACTATTCTAACCAAATCCAATTGTTCTAAACGCAACAAAAGGCCATACCCAAGATATTTTTCTGTGAAGTAGTTGGGCGGTGATTTCCAAGTCAACTTCAGCCTAAGTTCATCTGTCTGTCCTTAAGTTCCCCGATTTTATTATACATAATAGCACGTAGCTTTAAGAATGGTAGTGACTTTTAGAAAGCATTTTATGCAGTTGCAAAATAGTAGAGTTTGGAAACATTAACAGTGAAGATTCACAACAGAATTTTTCAATTCTCATAAATCAAGAAACTGAAACTCTAAATTTATTACTATTATTATCCCGAAAGCGCCAAAGTGGTGGGATTAGAAGCCTGTCACATTAGTTCCCACAAGAAAATAGCATTAAAGAAAATTATTGACACAATGCGCTAAATATCTTCAGTAAGTTTCTTAGACTTGTGGTATAAAGGGCAATTCTGTTTGATTGTATGATTTTATTATGAATTTTTACTAAAAAATACAACACATACTTAACAAATTTAGCCAGAACTTTTCTGAAAAGTTAATATTCTATTTTTTGTGTGGTGGGTGCAGCTGCCGCGGCTTTTCAAGCTGTATTGCTTATTGAGCCTACCCACTATGTATGTAGCGGAGAAGTGTACACCTTGAGACACTGTGTACCTTAGGACAACATCATAAAACACAAACTAATTATAATTTCCTGTTTTACATGCGCTGAGTTTAATGCCTCACAAGTTAGATGCCACCATACAAAATCTTAAAAATCTAATAATTGAATATGCCGAATGGCACCGACAAACTGATTGTAACCACTGTGGAGTAAATTTATATCTAGTGACATCCTTTGTTTTGGAAAAATAAGTTCACTTCATTTTTATGCATGCTGCTATATTTGGCACATATTTATACTAATCTTCTACCGTCTGTAAAGAAATATAATTCATATTTCTTAAAATAATTTGTATTTTTCGTAGCCTACTAGTCAGTGTACCCTGGTACATGTCACAAGGTACACTGCATTCAGATATTAAACACCCACTCAATTACTTTTGTTATAAAAATGGGCAGAAGCAAATCTAAAATAGAAAGGATTAAGCTCAATCCAGAAGCAGCCCAGGCCGCTGCTAACAAACTGCTCAATCATGATTTTTCAGACAATAAGCCGCTTTAGAGTACAACATCTCGAGATCAACTTTAAGTCGTCACCTCAAAATTTATCGAAATGGAGGTCATGCAGAATTTGTGTATGCTCCAAATAATGCTGTAAATCAAGTTTTTGTCCAAGAAACCGAATTAAATTCCTATTTACAACAATGTGCACATATGCATTATGGTTTATCTACAGGCTAAGTTAGAAAGTTGGCTTATAGTTATGCAACAGCAAACAAAATTGAACAGCCTAATTCGTGGGATATTATGCAGAAAGCTGGTATAGATTGGCTAAAATATTTCCTACAAAGAAATAGAGATATCAGTTTACGAAAACCGCAGGCCACTAGCTTAGCAAGATCCACGGCTTTCAACAAAGTAAATGTGAACATCTTTTTTTATAAACTCTCCGATGTAATGGAAAGATATAATTTCGGTCCTGAAAGCATCTATAATTCAGATGAAAGTAGCTTGTCCACTGGTCATGCTCCTGTTCGAATTGTAGCGCCAAAAGGAAAAAAAAAACAAGGGGACGGTATGACATAAGGTGAAAGAGGTCAGACCATTACAATTCCACCTGCATTTGTATTTCCCAGAGTCCACTTCAAGGAGCATATGTTGAAGGGAGCTCCAACAGGCAGCGTGGGTTTGGCAAATCCTAGTGGTTGGTCAAATTCAAATATTTTTTTAGAATATTTGCATCATTTCGTGAAATTCGCCCGAACAAACCAAGAAACTAAAACTCTGTTAATCTTAGATAACCATGACAGTCACATCTCAATCGAGATACTAAACTTTGTGAAAGCTCATGGCATTGTAATGTTGACATTATCTCCACACACGAGCCATAAGTTGCAGCCGTTGGACAGGACTGTCTTTCAACCACTAAAAAGTACTATAACACGGCCTACAATCAGTGGCTTCTCTCTAATAGTGAAAATCCCATGACGCTTTACGATGTGGCTGAATATGCAGGGAAAGGTTGTCCTAAAGATTTTTCGCCGAAAAATATTCAATCCGAATTTAGAGCTTCGCGATTTTTCCGCTAAATAGGAACGTGTAGCTACGGTGGCCGAAAATTAGATGTAGAATCGTCACAGACGCTCCAGAGAAAGATGATGTAGAAAAAGAAAGTGTTATAAAGAAACGAAAACTTACAATCAAAAATAAGCCTATAGTGAAGAAGGAGATGCCGTTCCCAGCAGCAGCAGTAGATCTGAAGAGGAATTGAGTTATTCAGATAGCACCTGATTTGGGACACACAAGAAAGCGAAAATGATATTTGTAATGGTGAAATAAAAGATTTATATGTCTGACATAGTAATGTCTCTACCTCCGCCTCAAGCTGCTGGAGGAACAGAAAGAAGAAGTGAATTCATGTATTTTTCAGTGGATTTGTCCACTTATAATGTACAGTAATCTGGTGTCCTATGGTACATACACTGATATTTGCATGCATATTTTTTTAGAATATATATTTTGTTACTTTTATATATACTCATAAAGTTTAGTTTGGGAAAAAAATGTGTTATCATAAGTCAAAGAAAAGGCTTGCTGCTGGCAACAACATTTGAATAAAGATTTTTAAAAATACACCTATATTCTTTTTTGTGTCCTGAGGAACACACTGCTCCCGTATATAAACGCGTTTTGATGGCTTTGTTACACCATCACCTCACCGTAAACAATGTTGTTCTATTAACTATGTTCCAACAGTGAATAGTGGCAATCAAAGTACCAGTCAAGCGAAATATTTCTACAATCCTCACAGCAGCTAAATTAAATTTTAGACCGCACGTATTAAGTATCACGGCCAGCCACTCTTATCTATGCCAATATTGAATGGTTTAATATTCATTAATTTACAGGTTCGCGTCCTCCAACACCTAACGTCAACAGGTATCTGCAAACTATGACTTATTATTACGTTTATGCCCGTATTGCGTTTGAGATAGTGATTTTCTGAATTTTTCAAAAAATCACAGATATGTAATTTAAAAGTGATAGGATACACACTAGGTAGTAGCTAGAAAATAACGTACCTAGCTAGCTAGAAACTAAATTTACCAATGGAAACTATAAGTTGGTTCTTAGAACAATAGATAGAGAAGATATCATAATAAATTTTGGAAGAATTCAAATTTTTTTTTGGCGCTCCGGATCTAAGCCCATATGCCGCAGTGATAAGATATTACATGAATGTATTTATTTTATCTACGTTATACAGATGTTATATTTTAATATGCATTGTAATTATCATCTCTAGGAACAGTCTGCAAATATTTTCGTTGTTATAACCAAGCAAAACGGTGATACTGGTCGGGGAAGGTGTTATATAGCGTACTAATGTGTGATACATCTCATTAATTGCAGTCTGATAAGAGGGACAAGAAATTCAAATTTACAAACATTATTTGGTGATTACGTTGAATTCATCACAACTTCTGGTAAATTTCAAAGATTTTTTGTAACGTAAAAAGCTTAAAAAGCAATATGTTTTATTACTGATAAGAGAACGAATATTTGTAAAACACACGAATTTCATTTTTAATCAATTTAAAAGACATAGTATTTAGTTTTTAACGGATAAATAGTATTATGAAGTTATACGTTATGCTCTACCGTAAATAGCTTTATAGTAAAAACGAGTTTCCGTGTAACTGAAAACAAATATTTACTATAATACTACGACCATACCTTACTTCATATTTTCTTTAATTACGTGATTTATTCCATTCTAGTTTCAATCAGATAAAAGGATATAACTATTAAATAAACATGTATTACTGTTTGTTCAAATTATGCGAAATTATTGTGACCGCTCTATATCTAACGCCCAATGTCGGTTGACGTTTACTGTTATTTCCATCAATCATACAATCAAATTGATGAATATAAAGCAGTCTATTGCGCATTGTATAAATGTTAGGTAACGATAACGATTACATTAGTATAACGTGTATATCTATACAAACTATGCAATTTATTTTCATAACTTTTGAGAATTGTAGGTATATAATTTTTCAATTCGTGCATGTATGTACTTATATATACATATTTAAGTTTAGTATAAAGTGCTAACTATTAAAAATTACCATTGCACAATTCTAAATCATTCTCTATAGAAAGGCAAACAAAATTTTACGTGAATTGTAAATTAGGACTTCGGAAATGTACTAATTCAAATAACTAACTTTCAACTAAAGACGCTGTTAGTAAAGTAATTGTACAGTAGTATGTAATTGCTATAGTCCAACCGATATACATAAATACGGTAGAAATATTTGACGCCATCTTTTTGAACACGTAGGATTCTTTTTAGCTTCTAACAAGAGAAGAGACAGGGATTTTAATTAAAGCAAACAATAAACAATAAAAATTCACTATGCCTTCCCAATGATTTATTATTGCAAAACCAAAGTTAGCCTGTGCAATATAAAATACTTCGAGGAGAAACTGAAGCAATATGAACACAATTAACAATGACAGAAATGCAGAAATGAAAACGATTAATCATGAAATTAACACTCCTCGCTGAGTTTAATTAAAATCTATGAGAGACCGAATATTATTATGTATAACAGATACACATGCGCTTCATTAAGTACCGTTGTCGGACTTTCCTGAAAAAAAACTATAAGTCCATAGTTCAGCTATTTAAGTTTTGTTCAAAACTGTCAACTGGAGTTCCGGAAATTCAAAAAACCGTAACTACGCAGGAATTTAGTCAGTACATTGATCTTAAAAGTGCTTTCCAAATATTAACTTTTGTCTAGTAAATCTTGAATGTCCCTCTAATGTTCGTTTAATTTTTCGTAAATACCTACCACTAAGTATTTGTTGCACTTCACTTATTCTGTTGCTTCTGAACAGAGGACAGTTCATCTTATAGAGCGGTTACTTAGTCTTTAAGACGGATGGCTATGTGTTCCCAGATGTTGCGTTGTATTCCTGAAGGATACAACGGACAGAATGCACAAATCTGTCTAGGGTTACTTCCATAAATTGTTAAAAAATGGATTTTCCACTTGAGATACCGTTTCAAGGATACGTTAGTGCAGGATATCCTTTTGACAGAAACCAGACTGCTACGATGATGGTACGTGGAGAACCTGATTATAGAAAACAGAAAGCGTCTTCAGTTGACCTTTGGTGGCGCTAGATGCCTGATGAAACGCTTACAACAGAGGACCAAATCTAGAAATATTTAGCTAAGTTTCTTTGGTAATTTACTAGCTTTGCGTGTTGAAGCATTTATTGCCAAGCGCCGCATGCGGGACAATTCGATTATATCATCCGTAAACCTTTAAAGACGCTTACAAACTTTAATGGAGTCTATTGGATTTTGAGATCGCGACGGTGTCAAACCAGAGTTTGATGCTTTGCAAAAGCGGTTATGTCTGAATAACTGAAGGCTTGTAGCTAAACCTTCCCCCAACAGGCGATTTAGTCGTAAGGAAATCGATTGCGTTTAAATGGCGCTACTAACAATAAGCCTCGTTCAAACGATTAAGGGGGTTTTTGGAATGATTTGACAAAGGACTTTCCAACCTGAAACTAGTATAGGGCAATGGAGTTTGACTTTACTTATAAAGCATGACTTCACTTCCATGTTTCCAGATATGGATAAAAAATCTACGAATATGGCACAATGAACTACTAGTTCCCATTTTTTTTATAGAAATGTTGCGGGAAATAGATCAGATCAACTTAGCCAGCCTCCCTCAGCAATAGAGAATTGCTGAATTATCCAGTCAGATTCTGGCGAAAGACCTTATGCACCCAATTAATGAAGCAGTTGCAATCGCTGGATGTCTTCACAATGTTGTTTGGAGGAACAAACGTATGAGATCAGAAAGTAAAACAAAACAAACAACAACAACACCTGTAATGACTTACGACAACAAGGCCGCAACAGACACAAACAGAACAAAAAGCAAGATGCGAGAATCAGAAATGAAGACATTAATGGCTATAGCATTCTAAACTATTTGGGATCGAGGCAGAACCGACGACATTAGAAAAATTAATATATGGGGAAGACACAGAAGAAAACATTGGTACGAACATATAAAAAGAATGTATACAAATCGAATAGTCGAATGGCGCTGAAGGGCAAATCGAGAGGAGACCGCCCCAGGGAAGGCCATCGCTAAGATGGAAAGACAGCTGGGGCTCGCTATCGCAGGAAAGCAAAACAAACTGGTTAGGGAACAGGTCTATGGATCTTCTAGAAGAATAAGAAGAAGAAGAAGCTTTAGTGAACCGCTGTCAGATGGTTACCAACAGCTGTATCTTACAAACTCAAGATTTGCCCTTTGCTTCAGTGGAGCGCATTATAGAATATATTATGTAGTTGGATATACAATTGGTAAAACTTTTAACAACAGCCTTCAAACACTGTTTAGACGAGACTGCTAACATGCAAACCTTTCCCCAAAAAAAATCAAAAATTGGGTTGTGATCTGACAGCAACACAGATATGCTCTGAACAGCAACATATGGAAGTATACCTTTAATTATCCCAATGCCAAATCTGTCCTACCTGCAGCCGTAACGAAAAAACATCGAATAGTTAACAACACGCAGTACGAAAACTTCTGATAAAATTCATTGACCTAAGGAACCCTCACATGGCATACAGGTTCCCACTTGTTCAAAAGTTATAAATGGTATTATGTGGTGCGCCATCCACTAGCAAATAGTTGCTGTGCTGCATCAGAGAAGAGCCCAGTTCCGCTGTAAAACCTACATATTTTTTATGACTATATTTACAATTCATTTGCATATGATAAGAACTATACATATAAGTATGTATTGTTCATCGTCAATACAACTACGAATTCATTAATGATTTCCAAAACTACAATTTACAGATATTAATGAAAAACGCATTTATTGGAAACAGTGGTCAAATAATTAGCTAAGGCTGATTAAAGGTCGGCAAATCTATTCCGCAAATTGTTTGTAGAGTATATTAGACCACATATTATGCTGCTGATTGCCCCCAAAAATCAGTTCAGTACTTTGCGATTATTACTAGGGAAGACTTCTGAATATAAATATACAGGGTGTCCCATGACATGACTGCCAAAACCTAAGGATGTGTTATTGAGGCAATTTTAAGTCAAAAATGTCTAATCAACATGTGACCAAAACTCTGTCGTAACTGATCTACAAGCATTTGAAGTTATACAGTAATACAAATAATAATTGATTAAAAAAAGTCGTTTTATTGATTTAGTTGCTCAAAATGCCCACCTAATTGTTGTATACATAATCTAGCTCTTCTTAGAATTGAAGTGGTAGCGCTGGTAATAGTCTCAGTATCAGCACGAATAGTTTCTGCGCATCCAGAATTCTATCAACAAGTTGTTCCCTGGTTTCAACATCTACACGTTCACAGCCTACCCCATACAAAGTAATCAAGTGGATTCAAGTCTGGTGACCTTGCTGGCCATGCAACTGCTGAACCTCTTCCAATCCACCTGTTTGTATAATTTTCATTAAGAAAATCGGTTACTTGTCTTCCAAAGTGCGGAGGCGCGCCGTCGTGCTGTATCCACATTCGTCGTCTTACATTAAGAGGAACATCATCCAGTAAAACTGGAAGGTCGTGTTCTAAAAAACGTAAATAACGAATGGCCGTGAGACGTTCTTCCAGTATAAACGGACCGATGAGACGAGTGTCTATAACGCCACACAAAACATTCACCGAAAATCTATCTTGAAAATAAGATTCTCTTACTTGCCGTGGGTTTTCTAATGCCCAAGAGTGTGAATTCCTGATGTTGTTGATGCCGTTTCTGTTGAAGGAGGCTTCATCAGTAAACAATATGTTCTGACAAAACCTTCGATTTCTCCGTAACCAGCGACTAAATTCAAGTCTTGATGCGTAGTCGGCAGGTTTTAAAGCGTGAACAATTAAGTCGCAGTAAGGATACAAACGGAAATTGTGTAGAGTTCTCCATACTCTCATGCGATTTGCGTTAAGTGTGTTGGCTATTCTTCGGACACTAGTAGAAGGCTGATCGTCTACCATATTAAGGATTGCTTCTTCTTGAAGAAGTTCCTGTTGAATTGGACGTTCTGAAGTAGCCGCAGAAAATTTACCTGTTTCTCTTAAACATCGATGGACATTGCTAAAAACAGTTCTACAAGGCAGTTTACGAGTGGGAAATCGTCGACGATATTCACGAACTGCCGCTCGTGCACTTCCATTATATAATCCATAAATAAAGTGAATATCGGCGTATTCTTCATTCGAAAAAGTGAACATACTTTGAGGAGTATTTTAATCTTACACAAGACAGCGACGGCGACGGGCCAAATTAACTTATTTGACGTTTTATGTGACATTAAATAATAAATATGACTCAGTAGTACACCGACTTATTGATAACAACAAAATTACCACCGGCACTTAATGTTTGCATTAGTGGGGTTATATAAAACTTCAATGGCTTGTAGGGCAGTTACGACAGAGTTTTGGTCACATGTTGATTAGACATTTTTGACTTGAAATTGCCTCAACAACACATCCTTAGGTTTTGGCAGTCATGTCATGGGACACCCTGTATATCAGGTCATTGATAATAATAACAATAATTCATGATTTCATATCCCACAAATATTTGTCCCAATTTCAGGGGCTGATCATGATTTATTATTACGCCTGCAGCTGTAGGCCGACTTAAGATGTTGGATTTTCGCTTTTGCGATGGAATTTGGGCAACTATAGAAAACCAAATTTAGCAAAAGCATAGAGGGGTTGGAACCCGATACTGACGGACAAAGAGGCAAGTGCACTAGGAGCTACACCACTAGCCCGCACTAATTAGTTCTTTTATGAAAAAAATTACGCCAGTTACAATTTTGATTGAACTATACTAATTTCCATAACAACACGCATTCTAGGAATAGTAGTAGCAACAGCGATGAAGTTCTATTACAGCTCAAATAAACGTGTTTGCTTTTTTGAATTTATAGAAATTATCACACATAGATTATCGAAGAAGGAGTGTATTTATCCTTGCAGTAACATGTTGTTAAAACTTTGAACTAGAAACTATATCATGAAAAGGTCGATGTAAATAAGCAGTGGTAATGAGGACAGTTTAAAATAAATAAATACGAACCATTTCAGAAAATAAGTACCTATATGTAATTATAATCGCATAAAAAATAGAACTATTTCGATAACACTTAAACAGTCTAACGAAAAACTACTTTGTCTTCTTCATGTCAACATTTGTATCTCAGCATATTGAAACCATAACGCAGTTTTTACATTAGCAAAATACCTTAATATCTTTTTTGTTAACTATCTTTAAAGATTATAATTCATTACGACTTACCGGTATCCTATTATGACTTGTCACCCAAACGTCCTCAGTTTTTTTCGCTGTCGTCATCCTCTCTGCATCACTTAGTGTAGAGTCCCTATAACTTCGCAGAACTTCCAAACTAGGTCCATCACTAGCCACATTCCACACGTTATCGTCGTCTAGGACGTAGGCGTCCCTTTTACTTCTCGAAGGTGATGGCGCGGACGAATTTTTCGCGACCCTGCCGCCGTACCGGTCGAACTCTTTGAAGATCCTTAGGAATTCGTCCCTTCCGGGACCGGAACGCAAAGCGTTCAAAAAATTCTGCTCGAAATCCCTTTTGAGGAGATATTCATCGCGAATTTCCGTATTTATCAGTCTATAAATGTAATGCGTCAGGCAAATTTCTGTGAGAAAAATAAATAGAACGCAACAAACTACCCTCAACGTATAACTGGGATTTATTTGATAGTAAGGTAGTCGGGGTTTCACGTGAATGATATTTTCCGCGGGTGCGACGTTTACTTTCGTCGGCTGTTGCTGATGATGAGCTTCGGTGGCAGACATCTTCGACATCGTATTTACATTGCGCGTAAGTTCGTCGAGTCAGATTGCTCGTATCCTAACTACGCAACGGTTGAAATCTAACTGAACGAATTTGAGCGCGCTTTTGCTTTAAGGATGAAAAGGAAGCTGTGAGCCGTGCCGGCATCTGCAAACGCCACGTGCTCGCGCGTCGCTTTGTTTTGTTTTCGAGGGCATCGTGGAAAATCCCGCGCTGGGAAAACTTAGATCGTAGCGCCTCTCGTATAAACTAAGCGTGAGGTAATTGAACACGATTGTAACTTATAGTTTGCAATTTACTCTTAAGAAGTAGGGTATTAATCCTGGAATGTAATTATATTTTATTCGTCAGTATACGTGATCCTAAAAAAATAATAAATAAACCAGGACTGAAAGATACTTTTACCACAAAGAAGGGTGTTATTTCTTCTGTTAAGTTGAAGTTCTAAGTGTAAATAATTTAACAATGTCAACAGGTGCGCTTAAATTTCATGGATATTTAAATATACCGTTCAGAAAAATATTGTCTTTTACTAAATACTAACTCATGCAGTATCTGCAGCATTTATTTATATGCATTGTATAGATAAAGTTATTAAACTGGTGCCCATATTCACAAACACTACTAACAAATATAACAGAGCGTTAAAATTAAGTTTAAGTGCCAAAAACTAAATTTTTCACAAAAGAAATTAAACTAAGGCATTAAAAAACTGAAAATCTATGAAAATGCTATTTTGTTAAAAAAAAATTAACAGAAGCCATCCTATTATGCAACGATTCGGTAGATATTTTTTGTGAATATCAGCATAACCAAAAATAACTGATGGCCAGCCGCTTTACCTTTCAACATCGGGTAATTTCCTCTACACAACGCATTTTCTCTCAGAATAATAAATTCAAAAAAACTGCATCAACTGTAAAGAACAATAAAGGAATAGCAACCCATTCCAAACGAGTTGTGCTATTAGGCAAAAACTAGTAAAATTTACGATGACAGCTTACACAACCAGACTGATCGAAAGAAGAATAAGATTACCAACATCTTGTCAAACATATTTTCAGGTTCTCTCATACAGAGTGAACACGAATTACATGACCCTTTCTAAAATAATGATCCTCGATCTCATCATGAATTGCATCTTTAAGTTCATCTAACGTACAAAGTGTATCCAAATAAAGCCCAAAGGAAGAAATCGCGTATGCTGGGATTTGGAGAACGCTTAGTGGGGATTTCGTCACTGTAAGAGCTCCTTTTTGTTTTAATCAAATTTTGTTTAGATTCAGTCGATTCTTACGCAACGTTATTATATGAATATCTACTACAAAATAGTTCGTACTACTACTTCATACCGAAAGTTCCGCTTGTTGGTCCGTCGGAAAAAACAAAGTGGTCTCCTCTAACATGTTGTTTTCTTCAGAGTTGCAACATCTGTACATCAAATTCCTCGAGCATTTCATAATAGGCTTAAGACAATTCTTGCAGAAAAAGAAGTTTATATTGGCCCAATTTTAAATCAGTTTTTCTATCTGTTTCTCGTCCTATAGCAGGCACATATACTGGGAAGTAGGTTGTCTTTTTTTCCGACTTTATAGTTTTTAGATTGTCAAGCTATCGCAGCACTACACTGCCGTTTTTTGTTTCTTGTTTATTTTTCTGAACCGTAAGCGCAACCAATCCGGTATGCACCACAGTGACTCGCACAGAATCAATTTTGACACGTTCAGATAACCTCGGATTGGTAAGCAACAACTGTACTTAAAATTGAAAAATGTTTGCATCTCATTTTACGAATAGAATTGTCAGTTTCCATTGTTTTAAGCCTATTTATTCAAAAAGTGTATATATAAGAAGTTTATAATTGCCACAATGTCCTTAAATCGGTTCTAGTAGCTCCTGAAAAAGCACATATTGATGATAATTTTCAAGTAACCGAAAATGCACTTCAAGAACTTAGGTACGCCACTTAAAACGAAATTGACAAAACCCTTTTTGAAAGTAATCCTTCATGACGAGGCAACAATAAGACTTAATATCTTCTCTGTTTCAATCAGTAGGTATATTACCGATATAGGACACAACTTTAGTAAAAAATTATTCTGTTCTTCTGTCATTCCTCTTCTCATTCTTGTGGGTAAATAAAGGCTACACCTTTGATTTCATGTATTCTGCCAAGGAGCACACAAACGAAATGAGTACTGCCACTAGACTTAGTTTAAATCTGATATAGAACTTGCTAAACAAAATAAGGACTGTCCACAAAGAGCTACAACATATGAGGGGTTTTTGCAAACGTACTGCTGCTTCGTGGAAGTCATTGGAGTGGAACGCTACCATAGTACACAAAATGAACTTCTATAAATCTTATTCTAACAAAAAAACTATCGGTTGGAGAATCCATACTTACCTAAAGAAACCAATGATAAGTAAGAAATTGTAATTAAACAATAAATGTACAAGAAAGATATATTAACGCTAGCATGATGAAACAGTGGCTATATAAAGAAGACAAGGTGAAATCAACAAATCCAATAAATGTTAATAAGTATAAGTTAAGTATAAGGTCTTTATTGATATCGCCAATCAAAGAAAGTTAGAAATCTCCACTTCCTAAAAGCTTAACATGGAATAGAAATTTTGCTATTAAAGTTTTGACTAGAACGACGTTGTGTGTCACTTGTCTGTCTGTATTGCTATCGGACTGTCGCTGCACGTCTTTTGATTTTATCACTGCAACCACCGTGCCTGCTATTTGCGTTAGAAAAAAAACATCACAAACTTGTCAATCTCACCATACAGATCAGAGGCCGTTGTCTGATCTGATACTCATAATACAGGGCTTTTCGGTTGCCTTTCACTATTTATCATTTGTCATTCAATATTGATCAAATGACTTTAACAACTGTCAAATTTGTGCCAATTGTAATTTCCTTTAATCAAAACTGTTTCACTATTTGCCAAATGATTTTCTTCTTTTTGGTGTATTTCTAGATGCAGTTATTTTCCAAATATTTTAGTATATCTGGTGATTTGAAATAAAAAGACTTGATTTTTGTGGACTGTATCTCTTTAATGGGTACACGTTTTTTCTTTTACACAATGACTGTTCAGGTCAACGTCCTGCGTAGAAGTCTCTTAACCTAATATAACGACTAAAAAACTGCCGCTACCAATGGCGGGAAAACCACATATTTAAAAATAGTAAACTGTTGGCGGGAACAGTCAGCATTCAAATTACTAACAACATTTACCAAACAATATCCAAGAAAATTTCAAAATATTTTAGTGAATTTTATTGCAGTTGGAAATAAACTTTAAACTTCTAAAGCAGCCTTTGTATTTATATACTTATTTCATATGCTATTATATAACAACACTAGCGATGTTATGCTGCGAATATACTCTGACCGTTTATAGCTGCAACGCCCTAAAAATCCTGTATTGAAAATATAAAACTACACCACAGTTATCTTCGTATTTCCGTAGTCGTAAAGCACCTATTTGGAGCAAAAGAACTAAATAAATTTTTATTTTGCACGCCGACTTTCAAGTACGAAACACATTTTATATCTCTTGTACTAGATTGATATTACTCGCCATTGTTTGTATCTTTCGGTCGAGGAATCCATCCAATTCCTCCAGGATATATCCAGCACCATCCTCAATATACGTTTCCCGTCTCGTAATCTCCATTTAGCCCATTTACCCTCGTCGGATCTAATGTTTCCTTTTCCGAGAACTGTTATCATTTGCGCATACTATCCGCTGTACAGCATACAGTACATTCTCTATAATCCGTAACCGCAATAATCTAATATGCGGCACCTATTCCGAATTAAATTTCCGTGCGGGTAATTCTGGATTCTATAATCGTTGTGAATATGAATCTGTGTGAAAAATAGGGCTAATAGTTTCGACAATTTAATCACATTAGTTACAGAAATCAGTGCAATCTTCTCCGTTAAATTAACAATATACTTGTTACATTGGTGTTACACTATGTCATCAAATATATTGATTATTCTTATTTTATATAAACGTTATTTAGAACGTTTTAGTTAAAACGGTGCTTGTAAAGAACTTCGAAGATCTGTTTATATCGCAATTTTTGAAACTACGCTTTTGGATGCTCAGCTGCAGCAGTCTCCTAAGCTATATTGTCAGCAGTTCTTGCTGTGCAAATTTGGTGAAAATGAGTTATAGAGTATATAAATAATGTCCCAAGAAGGAAAGAACATCCCAAGTTCCAGTAGGGTATCTTAATGTTTTAATTCCAATTAATATCTAACTTTTTGAAACAGCTCCGTAGTTTCTT
>ML219382.1:10181-55370 GCA_004785975.1 Popillia japonica | reverse complement strand
ACAGGTGGAGACGAGATGATCCTTAGGCAGTCTCGAACAAAAAGTCTTCACTCGTACGAAAAAAAAACTAGAACTGAAGAAAACGTAAACCTAATTTGTTTGTGGATTAAATTGATTTTTAATCCAGTTGTATTTTAATTGACCTCGAAGTGGGTATATATTAGAAAGCTGACAGATTAGAAGGAAATGCTATAAATATCCCTTTCGTAAGGGTTTAGTTTGTAAGACATGTTTCTTATTAAATAGGTACATACTTTACTTCTACGTTAATTAATCTGTTATTGGATCTTTATTTAATAATTTCTTGTCCAGAATCAGTTATAATAAATATTCTTTCAAATAAAAAAATTGATTTAAAAGTAAATGCTGCGACTACACTTATTTAGTGCTGCCCTCACACGATAAAAGGCAGTTCTATCAGCCTGGGCAGTAGATGATACTAGTATTATATATGGCAGTAGTAAAGGATTCTGAAAGAGTTTGTCTCCAACACGAGTAAGTCATTTGTTACATAGACGGCGCTGAAGTAGTACAAGTATAGAATTCTTTCATTTTCATGTATGACGATGTATTCAATATTTGTCAGTCCACATAATTTTAAACACGTTTATACTTTCAGCATTAATTCAATCAATTTCTAGTTTTATTATGTGATATTCTGCCTAATATTGTGTCATTATTGTGTACTATTTCACTTTTATGTTTCTATTAGGAATATTTTGGATGCACTCATATTAATCTGAAGGTGAAAATAAAGAAGGATAAGTTTTCCAACGCCATTTTAATAGTTTGAAGCGATGATAATGGACAAATAGTAAAAGAAAATCAATTTTCATCCGCCATTTAGCGTACCTATGTCGTAAGAATCAGTCAAAAGTCAGAATACTGTCAAATATGGTTTGACTTAAGCACAAAAATGCTTATAATAGGCGCTCATGGTCTATTGTTGCAATTATTTTGCCAATGAGTACAATAAAACTCTCTACGTTATTTCTATAATACTCCGACACATTTATTGCATCAAACCTGGTGTCCTCTAGTGGCCAAAGGTGTTCTTTCTAGAGTTCTTGGTACTTTTAAAGCCACCGTTCATAAAATCTTGAAGGAAGATCTATAAAGTAAGAGTGCAGCATTTATTAGAGGAAGATTACGAGAAGTGCAAGTGGATGCAACAAGATGAAGCTCCAAGTCTTTATGCTACTGCAGTTAGACAATGGCTGAATGAAAAGTCGGAACTAGAATTTTTGTGGGGTTCTTTGAAAAGCATCGTCTATTTAGCGCCTGTTGAAAATGTAGATTTAATACAGCGTATAAGTGAGACGGTGGCAACGATAAACCGAGCTCGTATATTCGTCAGGTTCTCGCTTCTTATATGACATTCGGATTCGTTCTGAATGGGTGCTTTAATGGCATAGTTCCATTGACACCACATACTCCTGTAGGAGGTCTATCAAACAGTTCGGAATGTTTGACCTTCATACGAGTATCGATTTGGAAGACTCGCACTAGTGTACCTATATCTCTTTTCTTCTAGTTTTATTGCTGTTCAAACTGTACATTGAGTAATAGTCTTGGGTTATATTCAAATTTTTCAGTGTTTATTTTAAAAAGAGGTTTTAAGGAATATTCGAAATAAAACACCACTACTATTCAAATAATAGTAAAGGAAACATTTTTATTCCTTTATATTTCCTATTCGTTATAAACTGACAAAAAAATGTTAAATTAGGACAGCGACATAATGGACTTAAATAAAAGATACGTGCATATAAAAAATGAAAAACGAGATACAAAAGATAGACTATAAGAGAAAAATTACTATACAATATTTAGAAAGTACAAATACACAAGTTACATTTCTCTCGAAAACTAAAAAAAATCGTCCACTTCATTAAAGAGAATCATTGTAACAGTCGTTTTAATTTCTCACACTAAGAATTCTAACAATTAAAAAAAGGTATCTTTTTTATATACGTAAATAATGTCACAGTTCACATATTACGGATTAGTAAATAGATGATTTAATGATGATAATAATAATAAAGTGCAAATATTGTTATATATTAATAATGTATATTATTATATATAATAAGTATTAACAACGTACAAAATGTTCTTTTCTTATTTATTCCTACTACTTAAATCGCATTAGTACACAATATTAGGAGCTAATAATAATGTATCATTTACGAAAGAACCTCAAAATATATAAAATGGCACATTCTTTTTTCATTCGTAATATATAATCACAAAACAATTGGCAAAAATCCTATATAGCAGTTAATAAATACAAATTCATATATTTATTATTATTATTATTATTAATTATTAATATGAGGCTATTACATAGCTTAATATTATACAATTATCTGAATTGTTTCAGGTCTTGATATTCCTACTAAATATATACGTTTTATAAATACAAGAATTGATGATACGATATTTTATTTTTATATCCAGCTTCCTATATGAGTATATACATGTTATAACAAGGAGAAATTAATGTTAATTATACATACAGAAAGAAAAAAAAAGAAATAGATAGCGGCGATACATCATCGTATTGTGATCAAGCTGTCTTGAAACGATAGTAAAAAGATGCATTTCGAATTACTTACGTTAAACTAAATGAGATCTTGTGCTTGTATTTATCACTTGTAATTCAGCGGGTTTTACACGGAATTGAATCGGTTCTCGGACTTGCTAAACCGGTTAATTTGGGTCTATGCGCACGAAGGTTGGTTGTTTTAACCTTCTGAGGTATAATTAAATAACGAATGTATTACATCTGTGCGTGTGTATCTAAGAGTCGCCGCATGTAAAATACCGGCAAAAATTAGTATCGCGAACATAGAAAAACTGAGTTCGAGTACCGGCAGCGATGCAGTTAAATGCAGCTTCCGTTGTAATATTCTTTTGTTGTGGTCGTGTGGAATACTGCAGCGTCCAGTAACGTAGTATAAGAGGAGCCTGGTTACTAGCCCGAGAAAATAAATAGAAGGCACATATAGGTGAAGTTGGATTTTGTTGATTACCTGCCATTTTTTAAAGCACATGTTAAGAAATCAGTTGGTAAAACTACCAAGAAAATTGTTGGTCGGTGAAGAGAAAATCGCAAATTGTAGCTACAATATAAACGAACCAATTCTTGTTCAACTAGTAAACTTTATTTGTTCTACCAAAATATGTAAGTCGTGATAATCGTTGCTATTGGGCAAGAATGGCAAAAAATAACTATGTTTTCAGGATGCTTGTCAAGATGAATCGTATTAATAGAGTACTACGATTGTCTAGCCATACAATTCATCGCCTCCAGCCGTTCGTTGATTAAAATTTTCCCTGAAAACTATGAAAAAATGGTTAAGAACAAATGTGAGACGTAGTACTTCCATGTATAACTAGTCTGCGCTTGTTGAGTAAGCTTAGATATTGACTCCCAATACGATTTAAATGCATGCATTTACAATAATTTAGAAGTACACTTCGGCACTAACTTCGAAATAAATTTCATTCTAATCTTCCACTTTGTTGCTTAGTAAGTTCTGTTACCAATTTCTCGTAATACACTGTAGAATTAAAGAAGAAAGATTGAAGCGTGCTGTTTCTATATTTGTTTCTAATTTTATCAAAACTATCTTCTAATTGGATCTTTACCCATAATGCATTCGAATTTGCTGTCACATAGTGTATTAGTCTGTCATTTTGTCTGTTTATAGGTATGTTATAGGTTATGTTGATTATTCCTACGCCTATGTATACTACGTTCCCTGACGTTAGCACGCTTCAATCTTTGTTGCTCGCATTTTAGGTATTTACACGCGTAATATTTTCGGAACCACCTACAGAATTTAGTTTCTGTTGATCACATTGGAACTACTTCTACATAAAAGAAAATATTTAAAAAAAGGAGGTAGGAAAAAGGTGACAGACATATCTACTCCAAGTTTGGTATTGAGGTTAATGTTTTATAAATTTTCTTCGTTCTTCGTTGGTAGAACTCGAAAACTATAACAGTTAGAATAGTGTCCCAGAGGTTTTCGAGGAAAATTTTATGTTCTATTACAAGGTCTTTTGTAATTTTACTTCGAAGTATGTTAAATACAAATAAAATCTACATAGATGAAAATACACGTAGTGGCACCCTATATAAAATAAACAACATATTTACTAGATTGCTCAATAAAGACTGGTGTAGAGGAACTATTTTGGATGTGTAACCTTTTGCTGCAGTCTTTCTAAGGCAGCTTCGACTAATCGTCACAAGTTTTGCCGCATTGTTCACCGAGCTGGGTCAACGTTCCCTGATGAAATATAATTTTTGTTTGCAATTTTAATTTGCCATATTTGGATAAAAATAAAATCAATCTTAATGATGACTCCAGAATGTTTAAATTTATGGTTTTTTAGTTAAAATTGTATCAAAAAAAATCGTCATTATGGTACCTTGTAACATGAACTCAGTCGAAGAGCCCCTTACATTTGCGGACTTGAATTTTATTTTTTTGGAGTTGAAATCCAAAGTTCGTACGCATACGGCCTAATTAACCCCGTCTATCAGCTCTGATACGATACAGAACTCCGATTAAAACCCTTCTTCTAATTGATCAAAAATCAAAAAAAATCCTTCAAAGACAGCTTTCAAATTCATTTAATTTTTTTATTGAATTATTTATCTAAAAAATAGCAACCTAGCTATCGGATAACTATTCAATCTGCGGTGATTATCGTACTCTTTAAAACAGTTTCTCCTTTTCAATGACGAAATCATTTTCTCGCAAAATAAGCATTACCACCACGTACGTCAACATCCTTTACGATCTCTTAATTTTTTTTTGCAAAATAATATCACAGCACAGGACATGGGAAAAGTCATTAGTAACGATATTATAAATCGTTAGCGTTACCTACGTTACCAATTCGGACACCGCGAAACGCCAGCATTCAACAATCTCGACAAACACGTGATGTTATATCAGTGCGATTTAGTCGTGCTTAAATGCGTTAATTCGCTACGTTTCGGCGGAGGCGGCGGCGGCCTCTTGCACCTGATGAAATCGTAAATTTTGCTCTCGTTTCTAGCGGTGTGTACGGGACTCGTGGCGTATTCAACGACACCATCCGGTGTATCCCTGTAAACGTTCTCGTATAAATTATTTGGACCGTAATGCTCCTTCACCCAATTCGACACGTTAGTTTCTTTATAATCCGGCAACATCGCCGGCGGATCCCTGAATCCTAACACCTCGTAGGGCGTCGTCGACGGTTCCTCCTTACATTTCTGAGCAACCTGCCACTTTTTCCGCATAACTCTTTGCAAGTCCTTCAAGAATTCCGTAGGAGGATCAGTCAATTTCCTAGGACTCGATAATCTCGTGCTATCCGATCGTTTCGGCGGTGGAGGTTTCTTGGGGAGAGCAGGTGTCTCTTGCGGCGCTAAATTGAAGCTAATTTTCTTAACTAATTTCTTAGGACTTTGAGGGTCGCCGTAGTGAGATACCTGTTGTAAATTTAACGATTGTATAGCACTTCTTGCGGAGATGTTACCTCCCGGATACGGTAGAGTAGCGCTGTTAGCGCCACTTGCACCACTAGTAGAATTCGTATTAATCGTGATTGGATTAGACTGGTCTTTAACAATCGACCGCACGCTATAATTATTTGAGCAGTACGGTAAAGTCGAGCTCTGTTGATGTTGGTAATAATTTGGCGGATTGTGATAGGTCGGAGTGCTCACGGTCGATTGCACCGGCGTCCTATCGGGTGAATTGTCCGAGTTCGTAGGCGTAGTACTTCCTAAACGTTTCCTAACCGCTCCTCCAGTTTCGCTAGGCGGAGGCGGAGGTAGCGACATCAACGATAGTTGACTCCCTGTCAATTCCGATTCCGAAATCGACGGCAGATCGTTTAGGTTAGGAGGTGGCGGTAAACTATCCAGAGATAGATTCGAATTGAATAGCTCCTGCGGAGGCGGGGGTAATTGGTAAGTGGGGGAGGTTACGATGTTATCTTCCGTGGTGTCTGGAGGTGGTGGTAACGAGATGATAGAATCAGTCTAGAAATGAATATTATTATATTAATAATAATAAAATAAAAGAATAGGTGGCTTACCATAGATGTCTCTTCGTCGTTATTCATAGGAGTCTTAACCCTTTCTGAGAACAGCGCTACACTTTCCGCAATAGCGGCTGCGTGTTCTCTAACAGGGGTGTTCCCTAAGGGCGTACTATTACCGCTACTACCCATCGATTCTACAGAACCGCGATTCTTATACGAATGCTGTCGTTTTAACGTACTGCAATTAGACGAATCGTCTCCCGAATTATTCGACTTTCGCCTGTGATGCTTTTTAGTGAGGGTGCCTGTAAAGATTTACAGTAAATAATTGATCTATTTCGGATTCGGATTTAAACGACATACCTGTGCTCGTGTACGTCGTCACCGGACTTCCTGCTATTGAAGTATTATCGTTTTCGTCCCGCGTTTCGCCCACTTCCTTCAATTGTCGCGTCGTACTCGTTAGAGGTAAACTGGGCTTCATTGATGGCTTTCGTTTAATTGTACCTAAGATGTAATCGATGTAAAAAGTAGTGAATAATTTAATAAAATTTGAGGTAAGTTACCTGTAGAAAACTCCGAATCGAAGGCGTTCTCGCAAGTTGATGAAGCTCCATCTGACATGCAACCGCTTGAACTTGAACTGCTAGCTCTGCTGTGCCGTCCGACGCTGATTTCGCTGGGTGCAGAATAGGTATCGCTTGGGGTCGAATATCCCTCACTTGTGTTATAACTAAAAAAAAATCAAGTATAATGCAGTGATTGAATTCTTATTTTTGGAAGGTGTAGAACCAAAACAGATTTGTGAACGATTGTTAAAAGTGTATAAGGACTCTTCGCCTTCAGTTGCAACAGTATACAACTGGGTTGCTGAGTTTAAACGTGGTCGTACAAGTCTTGAAGACGATCCACGTCAAGGACGTCCAAAAAGGGCATCAACACCAGAAATCATAGCAAAAATACAGGATATGATTTTGGAAGATCGTCGATTGACTGAGAGAGATCTTGTAGAGGCTCTAGACATCTCATTAGGCAGTGTAAGCCATATTTTAAGTGATGTTTTGGGTTTCAAAAAGCTGTGTGCATAATGGATGCCGGATTCGTTAACAATGGAACAAAAACTCATTCGAATGTGACTTTCTCAACAACATGTGGAGCGTTTTAAAAAGGATAAAAAAGATTTTGTACGTCGATTCATCACTATAGATGAGACTTGGATCTATCAGCATGATCCTGAATCAAAACAAGAGGCTAGAGAGTGGTGTGAACCTGGTTCTTCAGTTCCAAAACGAGTTCATGTCCAAAAATCAGCAAAGAAGATTATGGCATCAGTTTTTTGGGATGCTAAAGGGATATTGTTGGTGGATTATCTTCTAACTGGTAAAACAATCAACTCTGTATGTTACTGCAAACTTTTGGATCAATTGGATGAAAAAATTGGTGAAAAAAGACCTGGTTTGCAGAAGAACGTCAAGGCAATGAATTGAAGTACGAATTGCTTGATCATTCACCGTATTCACCAGATTTGGCTCCCTTTGACTTCTGGCTGTTCTCACATCTTAAAAAATTCATGCGCGGAAAGCATTTTTCGTCTAATGATGAAGTTATAGTAGCCGTAGACGAGAATTTTGCAGACCTTCCGGAAAACCACTATAGGGATGAAATTCATAAATTGAAAGAAGGTTGGAATAAATGTATTGAGCTTTTGGGAGAATATACTGAATAATAAAAAGCATTTCAAGCCATAAAATCGTGTTTTTCATTTCTATTCTAGAAACTTATTGAACAATCTGTACCCTGAAGATATTTGAATTCTTTCAACCTGGTTACCCTGTCAAAACGTTGTCAATATTCAGAAAGGTGGTTAAGGAAATTTTTTTGGCCACAGACCATTTCTACATCTGCCTCACAGCTTGCAAGCAAGATTCTTCTATTTTGTAAGCCTAAAGTAGTAGAGGGACAGCTACAGAACAAGAGATTAGTCTTCTATTTAATACTGGCGATGGAACTGTTTAACCAAACCTAATGAAATCTCAAGTGTGATAGCAAAAAGAAGAATTCTACAGGAACTATAAGAAGAAAGTTCGTTTCTCAATTCCACATCTCTTAAACAAAAACCAGAATTCAACTTGCGCTAATTGGCGTGAAAAAACTTTAGAGACCAGTTTAATAACGTCAACTCAAAATATCCTTGATGGATTGTTGGAGGAAAAGCAAAAACCTAAATCATGGAATGGGAATCAAATTTACTTTGACTCCGATTTCAATATTGTCGCAAAAAAATTACTTATCAGAAAAAAATTTGGTGAGATAAAAGATGGTTTTACTGGCAGCCTTTTATAGAAGTTTCTAAAAATGGCGTATAAAATGGGAACCCAATTTTTGCAAGGTGTGAAGCCCAGAATTAGAAGCGATTATGAAATAAGTTAGAAGTTTTAATACCTACTTCTCTTTTCTACTAATACGTTTTCGTCCTTTTCAACTTGATTACCTTAACGAAGACGCCGGCAGAGTAACAAAACAACAAGAGTGCTGGTGTAAAGATGTTGTTGATGGTGTATCATATACATAATTAGAACGCATGGTGTTAGCTCATGAAGGTAACGCATGCTATTTTCGTCTACTTCTTTTAATCTTATATCTTTGCTTCAATAAAATGGTTGTTCGTTTCCAAACCATCCATGGCATTCGCAAGAAAACATTCTGTATGCAGTTTTTCATTGGCCAGTTTTGAACTTGTGAGGATTAACATGGATTAACCTATGGATTGGATTGTTTGCAAAGTGTTACCAGCCCCACTCCCTGAAAGCATCAGATGATCTGAACTTCGTTTTGACTCATCTGAACTGATCCCTTCTGCAATTGATCCGCTTATTAATTTTGTAAATCGCTTTTGGGAGGAGAGAGATGGTTAACTAAATATTTACCAAAGAATTTTTTGTTATTTTTTACTTCTGAAATTAAAATCCTAATAGGAACCAGCTGGTAATGACTTTAGAGAAAGAAGCCTTATTGAAATATATGCTCCAAATTAAATGCTGCAAAGATATTTGTCTGCTATGACAGAAGATGCAATAAATTTGTTGCCATTTCCCTTAATTAATAAGATTCAAATTTCGCATATCATTGGTATCAATAACAGGTAGTCACTCACCTTTGTACTGGTGTAGCCACATTACTTTGAACAGCAATCGAACTGATGGAGCAACTTCTCGCATGCGCCAAAATATCCAAATCCTCCTGCGCCAATTCATCCACTAACATCCTGTAATTATCCATCAATTGTTTCCCATATTTCGCAATTCTAATCCCGACCATCCATTGCTCCAAAGTATTCTTATCTTCGGCGCATAGATACTTAATATATTTGGAACTCTTGGGATCTTGGACTTTGGGATGTTTAATTGCAAAACAATAATCAGTCGGTGCCTTGAATTTCTTCTTCCAACCCACTCCATAATAAACTTGATTCGTTTCGAAGGTCGTCAAACAGATCAAGTCCTTAGCAGATCTGACTTTCTCTTTCTGGAAGTAGTACAGACCCGAAGCCCTCAATACGAAATGATGTTTCTTCCAGCCTTTTTTCGATTCTGATTTGAGGTATAGGGGGCCCTCGACTTCTGGTATCCTCGTATTGGAGGAAAAGAATTCCTCTATAAGCATACTTCGCGAATGCTCATCATTTTCCATACTTTTTTGTTTGTCAGTGTTTGAGAGCAAAAATTTCTCTGGTTGCATAAAGAGAAATGTTTTCTCCGGCCTCTCTACGAAGAGGATTTTATTTTTAGAATCCCTCGCCCAGAGCATCAGGTTATCTACTAAGAGTTCATGGTCTTCATAGATTCGTTCTAAAAAGAGAATAATAAACGACTTAAAAAGGAATTTAATTGGGATTAAACTTAATCTTACCCATATACAAATCGGGGACATATTCAACGATTGCCCATTTGGGATCCATCCCAACGTGATTCTTATCCGCCAATAATCTCGTAACGTAAGCACAACACATTTTCTCGTCAACTAAAAGCGATTTCGCCGAACCATCTACAGTGAAAACCTTGACGAATAACTTCTGGATATTGGCTTCTTTAATCTTTTCCATTGCCATTTTAATTTTTTCCGCCTTAAGTTTATTGGTGCCATCCTTTAATTAATAAAATTTACCAAAATTTCTCGATAATGTTGAGCGTCAATTACCTGTTGGTTTTGATTGAGGTGTAACGGTTGCAATTTGGAACCGCTACCACCGCTACTCGTGGAGGATTCGCTTGACAACATCGAAACGGTATCGCTAAACGCCGAGTCATTATCGGGCGAATCCGTTCGGACCGAATCCGCATGGTATAACACTTCCATATCGCCACCATTTTGTTTTAATCTAGCTTCTTCCGATAAGGATCGACTGTGAGTTCGCGAGTGATGTTGAATTTTTGGACGATCTAAATGTTTGAAATAAAAATTTCTTTTAATCTTCAAAAAATATATTGGCACAAAAATTTTTACCTGATAATCGTTTACTTTCTTGAGCGTGTCCTATTTCTTTGTCGCATTGGGACTCCAAGGCACATAGTTCACCTAAAATTGCGTCTAAATCTACGTCCGGGGCATCCTCTAAGTTGGCCATAGAAAATCGATAACTGTCGATACGCGGGGCTGATATCTCTGAAGTTAATGGACGAAGGTTTGAAGATAGAGATGTGGAATCGAGACTCTGCAAAAGAAACAAAGGGAAAGGATTAAAAACATGTGACAATTGTTCTCCAGCGAAATACATATATGTAAGTCCTTTAGCCAACAAACAGAGGATAAAAAGGTTTTTTTCGAGGAGGTCTACTGGAAGATTGGAAGCTCTATCTACATTTGTTGAAGCAAGTCTTCCTCTATTATAATTATATAAATAATAATTAATGAAACGAAAATGGCATCTAAATTTTATACTCTGTATGGTACGTTACAAGATTGCCTAAGTAGAAGATTTAAAACGAGGAACCTCTACCTCTACCAAGACCAAAAATCAAATAATATTTGCTGAGACAAGGCTGGACCGCAGGGCCCTTCAGTCTTTTTATCACCCGTGTTGGACTCCTCAATCCCGAAAGAGTCTGGGTCCAAATGTTTAAGTTCTTCTCTGAATGCAACATTTTCGAAAAATTCAGACATTCAATAATACACCTTTCAGATTCCTGCCTTTACGGCTTTGAAAAAATGAATCAAAGCCCACCTCATGCCCTCTGTAATAAAGATACGCAAGATGGAAGAGTTTCTGGATCAAGTAATACTGAGCCTGATATTACACCTCTGAACCAAAATCCAAACATTCTTCTAATAAACATGGTATGAGATTACTGTCATAGTCTTCCACATGAGGATTGAGATAAAACAGTTTGCCCAAAAATCTTTTAAAAAGTACTCCACTTGTCAGGTTTTGCGATCTCAAAAAAAAACAAGTATGATGGAAAAAAGAAGGACTGTACAGAAAGTTAGAAGTTAACTAAATGCATATACTACTAAACGAATCCCTTGGTGAAAAAATTAAGTTTCTGGATCGATTCTTCATTTTTTTAAGCGAAGATTAAATTCGTAGTAGTGGAGGGAGTTGCTCATAAGGCATTGTACCGTCTGTCCAGAGTGGGGTCTGGTCGGGCTGAGATGCCATCCTAGAGAGCTGGGTCATCTCTGGCGGGGCTCTCCCCACTTTTTTTCAGTCTACCACAGAACGAAATGGTTAGGAAATATAGCTTCGAAAACAACTTTCTCACTAAGCTAACTAAAAAGGGAGAATGGGAAGAAGAACGATGCAACTACTCCCTTAAGGGAGATACCATTCAATGATATACGAACAGTTCCAAGACTGATAAGGAAACAGCTGCAGGAAATTCGGAATCAACTACTCAGAGCCAATGGGAACTCACCTCGCCGTCTTTCAGACAGCGATCAATGTTATTGGAAGGTGTGCTCAACTGAATCTTGGCAGAAATTATAGGAAGGAATTGTATTGTTTTCCGACAATCAAGCAGCCATAATAGCACTGAGCATTAACACCATGAGATCGAAATTAGTCTGGGAATGCTTAGAGAAATTAAACAATCTAGGCAGAGAGAGTTGTACTATGCTGGGTACCAGGACACACTTGAATCAGTGGCAACCAGAAAGCTAATTTTAGCAAAGAAGGCCGCCATCACATCGCGTGTGGGAATGGAACCGTTTTGCGGAATAGGTATGAGCTCCTATGAAAGAGAAGTCATATTCCTTAGAAAATTCAACAGGGAAAGTACAAGGACTTTGCTAGAACTAATTGTAAGTAGGAATAAACTACGTGTACCTACTACCAAGTATTATTGACATGCGCTCAAAAGATTAAAGAAACATTATCAAACAAAACCTGTTGTCAATAAATTGATAAAACAAGTCATTTATAATTAGCGCAATAGACTAAATGCACTATTTATGTCGAGATAGTAGAGTTGATATTAACGAATCACAGCAGGTTTCCTGTCAACAAATATATCGGAAAATAAATAAGTTTAATTCCACAAAACAAAAACAAAAAGTTTATAGGGAGAAGCCTCCTATAGATCAAGGAATTACTCATTGCTTTACAGTTAATAGTTCCTATTACCTACGAGCTATTAATTTACTTGCACGTTTGTCATATTAATCAATCAACAGGTGCGTAATTTAATCACAGTAATTAATATTCTATTTTCATTTTTAATAACGAAACCGCAAGAAAAAATTTAATGGCAGGATGCAAGTAATAAACGAAAACGAATGCTGGTAGGTACATAATTCCGATAAGGTAATTTGCCATGTGCTATCGACAAGGTGGCGCTAGTCCTCCTGCTGTTTTCTTTTTCCTTTTTTACTCCTGTCGATGTCGTTTTTCTTTCTTTCCCGAAAGAAAAAAAATACGCGCGCACGTATCAGATCAGTGTCGTATATAAACTGGTTTCCAGTTTATTAACACCTGCCGTCGACACAATTACATGTTAAATAGGCTTTATTTAGTGTTATATATAGATTGAGTCACTCGTTTCTCGTATTCTACTGTCGTAATATTATATTCTTTAAACGATTTAAATAGATTTTTGTAAAAAAAGAAACCATCTGTATGTTGCATATGCACACGGAAACTAAAAGACAGTGGTCGTACAGTATATTCTTAAAAAAGATATTCGAAACGTGTTGGACTTTACGGCAGGTATTATCACTACATTATTATACAGAGTGAACTTGTTTTTTCTCTTTGAACAAAAAGAAAGCTTTTCTTGACATGACGCCATTTTGATTTGTTTTAAAACGCTTAGGTTGGGCGAGTTAGGGAAGGGTTGGTAAATTGATATTTGAACCTAGAAAAAGGGAGATCAATCAATTGTTTAAGAGCTCATTTGCAATGCCAAACACTTTCCTGGATTTCCTTTTAGGAAACGCTAAATGAAAGTTTAGGTCTTTTAGACAAGCAGCTATTTTTCGAGTTTTCTTTTTTTAGTGGTCCAGATTTTTGAAAAATATAATGAAAAAAACAGTTGCAAATACACGAGAACAAAAACAGAATGTGTATTCTTTTTTGTCAGAACGGCTAAAAGAATTAATTTTTTTCAGATGATTTCTTTAATTCTTGTAGAAGGCTATAGTAAATTTGTTTTTCGTGTCTGACTTTGACAAACGCATGGGTTAATAAATCACAAATAGAACATTTTTTAAGGATGGATAGCAAAATGTTTTTTCCAATTATTTCTGTAACTATTGTAGAAGATTACAACAATATTATTTCTTGTTTCTTTTACTACCTCTTCGTACAAATTTGCGAAATTCTATAAGAATATAAAACAAATATAGAATAATCTGGAACAACTTTCAATATACATATTTGCTTGTGGGAAACGGCGGCTGAGTTGAAAATGGAGTTTTGCGTTTCTTGTTGGGCTTATTTCTAATAATATTCAGTCAAACTATGGGACAATGTATATCAAACTTAGTGCAATTAGAAACAACATTTTTTTTATTTTTTCGATTAAACTTCAAAGAAACTTCTGTTTCTGTTTTGAACAATGTACGTAGAAAAGCTAAAACACTTTCTTTTTCATCCGATTTTAGTACTAGTTGCCAATAATATGGAACAATGTTGAACAAGTCCTACTGATTTAAAAAATATCTTCGTTTTAAATTATTTTACAATTTAAGCTCTTGACTACATTTTTTGCCATGTTCCCCAGAATTGTTAGAGTTACATTTAAAAATATCTTAATCTGTTCACGATATTGTAAACATAATCCTATATATCACTGAATTTCTTTGTCTGTAGATAATTTTGTTGATAGGCATGGCTAGTTGTTTATTAATTGATACGAATTAAATGTCAATTTTAGTCCACTGAAGAAGTTGTGTAACGAAAACCTAATTTGTAAAGGTTCTGGAATAAATTGATTTTTAATGGAATTAAAAGTGTTATATGTAATTGACCTAGAAGTGGAAAAAAGTATCATAAGATTATTTTACAATAAAACTACCGAATAATGTGCACCAATTAACAACCGACTTCCAAAATTTCGCGAAAGAAGTAATGATCTAGAACATTTTTCCGTTTAATTTGGAATATTCTCAGGTGGAAGACTGGGGGAAACAATTAATTAATTAAAGCAATTTGGAACTTTAAATGCATTCAATTTAAAACGGACAAAGCAAACCTAACATATTTTTTGCTATTTCTTTTGCGACGAATTATTATTATTTTACAAAAGCAAACAATGGTAACATTGATACAACAACCACTGAAACCCAAATAGTCTGGCAGAACTTTCAAAATTAAAAAAAAAGGTAACAGAAGGTTAATTAAAACTCTTGTGTTCTTGTGTTAGTTTGCACTAATTTCTAGAATTTTCTAGAATTTCACAAGAAACAAACCTAACTTTGTTTCTTCATGTTTCAGAGTTTTATAAACTATGTTAGAAATTAGTGCAAACTAACACAAGAGTTTTAGATTAACCTTCTGTTATCTATTTTTTAAATTTTGAAAGTTCTGCCAGGTTGGTTTAGACCAACCTGGTAGAATATTAGAGAATAGAATTAAATAAAATAGGAAATGGAGGCTAATGTAAAAATTTATTGTACAACAAAATTCTGTACCTTGGAACCAACCTGGCATAATTTTCAGACTTTCAAAATTCTAAAATTAGAAAGGGGGTGGCCTGAAAAATGTTTTTCTAATTTTGTGAAAACGCAAACAACAAACCAAAAACAACATAAAATTGTATGCAAATATATCCTCTGCTTTGCCATCTTTTTGTATCAAATGTTTTTATTAATTTAGTTGGGATCATCTGTAACAAACAGTTTCTAACCCAAATTTTTCTAAATTCTATTGCTTTATTATTATTACTATATATATATTATCAATACCTTATTTACCGTTAGGTGTTAAGGTTAAATAGAACATAATCAAACAATTTCTCATAGTTACAGTACAATTAAATCATTAAGTGAGCTCTAATCAAGTCTATGATCTGGAATTATTATTTTATTCTAATTTCTTTCTATTCCGTGTATCATCTCTGCCCATTCTTTCTTGTTGACTGCCATTCTTTTCGCCTCTCTCCATGACATTCTCTTGCCTCTTAATATATCTTCCACTTGTCTGTCCTACGATTTCCTTGGTCTACCTCTTGGTCTTCTCTGATATCTTCTTGCTTGCCATACTTTTCTTGTTGTTCGCTCCTCTCCCATTCTTACCAAGTGACCAAACCATCTTAATTGACTTCGTTGTATATCTTTCTTCACCGACCGTACTTCAAGTTCTTCCCTTATTTTACTGTTCCTTACTCTGTTTCTTTTTGTAATTCCCATTATTCATCTTAGAAACCTCATCTCCATTGCTTGGATTTTGTTTTCCATTCGTTTCGTCAGTATCCAATTTTCACTTCCGTATATCAGTACAGGCTTAAATATAGTTTTATATACCGAGGTCTTAGTTTTCCTTGGCACTTCTATTCTTCTCAGGAACGGATTGATCAGGGAGTAATAAAGTGCTGCTGCTGCATCTAATCTGTCATTAAATTCTGCCTCCATAGTTCCTGTTTTATGTATTTTCACCCCTAGGTATTTAAAGGTTTCTACTTGTTCTATTTCAGCGTCATCGAGTTTTATTTGTATTTCTTCATCTTTTTTACCTATTATCATAACTTTGGTTTTCTCTACGTTTATTGTTAAGTTCTTCTTCTCCAGAGCCTCTGCCCATATATGTATCTAAGTTACATTGGAGGCTGTGTTTATTTTTCACATAAATCACTAAATCATCTGCAAAGATGCTCTCTGCTATCTCGACCGGTTCTATGTTGTTGTTATTACTATTATTATTATTTCTTATTTATAGTCAAACTTAGGTTTTGTTAATTTACTGTTCAATGAAGCATTTTTTTTCTTTACTATAAACAGTACCTAATGCATGGCAATTGTAAATGGCCGAATAGTTCAATTACTTTCACTGTTTATATCCTCATATATTTCTACTTGTAAGTAGTTTTTAAGCAGTTCCTTTCCTATTATGATAATTATCTTTTGTCATGGTTAGGTGAATCAGGATGAACAATTGTATTGAATCTCGCCATGTGATTGTATAGAATTTATATTTCCTTAGAAACATTGGTAACTACATATACATATGTATATTTTTTGTTTTCTATTTCTATATTATTATTATTATTATTATTTAGGTTTATATTGATTATCACTACACGTTAAAGACTCCTAAACTGAATTCTGTCATAATTGAATGAACTTTTCGTGTAGCAAATATTTTGGAATTGAAGAATAAATTCTTTGAGTTGTTGCAGAATAACTTGACTTTTCAAAACATTTACAGCGGATTTTTTTTCCCAAAAAGACTATCTTCGTTACAGGATAGGATTGGCCATGGTTTGACCGCCAAATGAATTCTAGCAAAACAAATAAAGGAAGACAATTGATTTCTGTGCTACCTCAAAGTTATATGTATATGTATACACATCGATCTTCAGAAAAAAAAATAACAAATCAAAATGTAGTTTGATCCTTGTTTAGCTATGTCCATAGTTCTGTCTGAAAATTTTGGTGAAGAGTATTGAAATAGATATATGTAAGTCCTAAGTTAAGAGAATTTTAGCATCTAATCACCCGTAAAGGTCATCGAAATTTCTTGTTAAATATAACTTCAATACTGTATATAAATATTTTAGTTTTTATTGAGTTATTATTAATAATAATAATATTAATAATAATAATAATCATTTATTGGTTATAACAAAAAAAATATGATAATACAAATGACATAAGCAATTAATTATTAATGCTTAAAGGCTTAATGGTTAGTATAAAAAGAAATATAGTCTTATCTAAGCTAAATTTGTTTTCCATACTATCACGCACGATTAAACAACCTTCAAATTACATCAGTGGCGAAAGCTAAAAAGTAAACTTTCCCTCGAGAGTTAAATTTCAAAAATAAACTGCAATTCCTGCATTCAATTCTTCTGTAAATATAGTCCACCCTGTATACTTGTATTTAAACTGATAATATTGACAATTTTAAGCGCGTGGGTACTATCGATACTATGTTTTTTTAAAGACCTGTGTGTATGATTATGATATCAAGAACGATGATAGCCATATCCTTTTTTGGAGTGATAACCGCTTGACAATAACGAATTTGTATCATAATAATAATTTGTATCATAATAGAATAACGAGAACGCGTCGATGAAAATGTGCAAAAATAAATCTGCATCTGAATTATTCTATTTTAGCCTAGAAGGTTTCATTACAAAAGCTTATCTATATGCATCAGAAGTAACAATGTGAAAGCAAGCATTCAATTCACTTAACAGTTGTGTATTTATTACGTTCCAGTTTGTAACGGCACGATTGCATTTGATTTTTGACCCGTTATATATTACGTTATCGATCTAAAAAAAGAACTTCATTCTTCTATTGTATCATTGATAATTTTATTACGCAAAGACTATGACAACATCTCCTGTCCTTTCCTGAGATTATATTTTGGTTCAAAACCGCAGATAAAAGAAACTGGCACGTAACGGATGAATAATTTACAGCGCCAGACATTATTGACTTGTTTGAGTAGGTATGGGCGAAAATAAACATTACGGTTTTAGTTTCATTTTAAGAGTTATTAGCATTTCGGGAAAATATACATTTTTGTGTGGGAATAAGTACAGACTTGACGCAAGTGTGAATTTGGTAATTGTTATGGCTGCTGGCTTGGTGTGAAACATAATATCAATTAAATCTTGTACTGATCATCCTTTGGTGTTGTGGCTTTTATACTCAAAAATATTCGGCAATTTTTTTCGAGCAGTGTGTAATACATATCTAAACCGGATATTTAGTTAGGTTACTGCACATTTCACAAGGTTTCCTTAGTACGTATTTAAGTATTACAAGATGTATAAACAAAATACAGTAACTCTGTCGGGTTAATTTTGTATAAAACAGCTGCAATCGCACTGTTTCGTACTGCTAAACACATATGTCCGCACATACGTATCATTTTTACGACCTTTATATGGTATGGTAAATTTTTTTATATCATTAAACATGGCCACCGCTGCGCCGAGGAAATTTGCAATGTGAACGTTATATTTGCGAATATATAGCAATAACAGATGATGTGAAAATGTGCTAAATATGGCTCAGAAACGCTATCCCGTGGAGTTATTTTTTTGTTTCTAAACAGTTTAATTTAATTTAATAAGTCAAGAACGACTAAAACTAGGTGACGAAAGACGTAACGATTAGAATCATTCATTCAAACAAATAAAACCAACGGAAGCCGATATCAGTCTCGTAACGTTTCTGTCACAATCGTCATGTAACGATACGCAGTCTTATTTTTTATTGTTTATCGGTATTAGCGGACCATCAACCGGAAAGGAATTGATTAAACCAATATAATAATAATTATTGCAATCACGAGGCGCAGCACAGATAGATAAAAACAGAGACGGTTGTACTGGCGCCTCATGTTGGGACTAACACTTGCACTATTGTTCTCTACGCAATCAACGTGAAAAAATGCCGTTGAATACTGTATTTACTCTGCGAAGCCGATGGAATGCGTATGAACGGTATTTATCTTCTTAAAGAACGATCTTAACCAGTTAAACCGTCGCAAAGATAATATAGTGTTAGGAAAAAGTAGCAATTAAACGGTTATTTTTTTTAACACGGCTCAAAAATTTGTTGCGTAATCAGTATACAATGCAGATACAGTGGTGTACAAGCATTTCAGAACATAATCTACTTATTAGAATTTTTTCAAGTCTAGATGTTTTAAAATAAATGAATAAATCAATTGCTGATTTACTTATGTACTTATGTCAAAGTAAATGTGGTTTATGTTATACAGGGCGATCAAAAAACATTACACTGAGTAACACCATTTCTTAGTGTGATTATATTTAATTTACTACTTATTTTTCGTCATAAAAGCCATGATGCTTATTTATAGCATGCATGAAACCAAAATGACTCCAATTAATCCTTTTGTGTTTGCTTTTTTATATTGTTTGAAAATGGAGTTTCGACTGCAACTTCTTGACGAATCTCTTTAATAAAATTGCACACCACTGTACAGTTTAAGAGCTTCAATTAATCAATTTAGCAAATCTATGTAGACGACTCGGTCTAGAATTGCCTTTTTCAAGAGCCCTTCTAGCTTGGCAGGATTGCCTTCATGGAGTCTTCTTCTATCTTGCAGAATCTGCACATAAAATTTTCTGTCAGAGTAGAATTGCTGATGTGTTTGTTGAGTCCTATTAGTAGCCCTACAATTAACTTGACAATTTGTTCGGAAGCTCTTCTGTAACTTTGGGCATATACTCTTTACTAAATTTCTTGTCCTATCTCCGTCCTGAAGAGCTTTTCCACTATTCTAGAGTTTTGTTTGGACGACTTTTTCTTAGCCAGGTCATTCACCTTCTCATTACCTTTAACAGTACTAGATTTTATCGAGCATATACTATCATGCAATAATGTTTAGGCAGGCATTCTATGTGATTGTATTTGGCGAGCATTTTGTTTGCTGTAGATTTTAAATTATGCCTCAATTTTTTATGCAAAAATTTTATTTATTACTAATAGTTATTTGCGGTACCTATGTCTTTATGCATAGAAAGCTCCTACCTACTTAATATACAGGGTGTCCGCGATATACAAAGCATGCTTTTAAGGGATGATAGCTACAACGATTTAGAAACAAAAACATAATACACCTTGGGTCTATCTGTAAGCGTAAAGGAAAAAAAAATTATTTCTCATGTCACAAACGTCGACGCATACTGTACAGCGCCAGCCGATCAGTACCTAACGATTACAGGCGTGTGTTCTTGCAAATGGGCAACACATTGAGCCTTTCCTGTAATACATTTTATCTGTCTCTCAAAAAGGTCCTTTTTAGGACCACCAATTTATCACAAATAAAAGAAAAGAACTCAATTTTAATTTTCATTTACCGATCAGAGGCTGCGATTAAATACGCCCCTTTCAATCTAACTTCAACATAACATCGATTTTATTGTCATAACATTATTTAAAAAACGCAAAGGTACCTTTATTTTTAAAACATATGGCCATTGACTTCGTACGATACAATAGTCTAATGTAGTTCAAGGTCGTATAAACAGATGATGCTTGGCTGGCATCTGTGCTTCTATTAAATACGTGTACAGTATGGTGTAAGAGAAATGACACCACGCTTCAATTTCAAATTTTTGATATGGTTTTTTGGTTATTTAAGAAGCAATATGGATGAGTTTTCTTGTATAGTTTGACCAAATAAGGTTTTTTAGAAATATTTTTTTTCTCGTTTATCCTTACAGATAGACCCAAGGTGTATTAAATGTTTTTGTTTCTAAATCGTTGTAGCTATCATCCCTTAAAAGCATGCTTTGTATATCGCGGACACCCTGTAGGTATATCACAAAAACCGATATAAATGAACGAATTGGTACAAACTAGATTAATAGTGTGCTTGAAAGCTACTGCTAAACGTTGATTTACAATCAGGTACGTCAGATTATTCTGTCAATTTTTCTGAAAATCTGCTATAATAACGATAGGTTTATCGATTCCGTGACTCTCAATGCACAGATTTTTGTGTTAAATCATTATTATTTTCTTTCATCTGTCATGGATGTCAATTGCAGTGGCCGCCAAAGCTGTATCGTTTGTCAAACTACCACTACATTTCTTCAGATCATCCAACGATACAGATCCATAAACGATTATTGCTGCATGCTCAGCAGCTGTGAAATTCTTATCGGGAAAAATTCCTCAGCTACAAGGAAATATTCCTGTTTTAAGTAAACTATTTGTAGTTGTATTTGGAGAACTTTTTTGGAGCAAGTACCCAAAAGCCATTCATTTCGTCGCAACCATATAGCAAGCTCCTCCTCGATATAGTCGATCTTTGAAGCTTCCTTGAAAGTTTTTTCCAAGGCCTGCAACTTCTGGATTGACTGCCGACGAAGAGGTGGTTCTCCCCACAAACTATTATATTCTTCTGGTAACACATTCATCTTGCTATCTTATCATCTGACTCGTACCCAGTGACTAATCAAATCAAATTCTTTAAAGGAGACAGTGCAGGAGGAGGTGGTAAGTATGACAAGAGGTGAAAATACCGTTAATCAATCAATGATATCGAAGGCTTCCACGGTCAGAGTCTCTACATATTGATATATGTACATATATACATTCAATGCAGTATGTCAATGTATTTTGTGTACAATTTTACTTCTGGGTAAAATTATTTACTTATCCTTTCGCTAAAGGATCAATTAATGATCAACGTAAGTTTGACCACTAATTTAGTTTTGTCAGTTAAAATAGTGGCTCGTTTCTAATGACATAGACAACTTTCGTATTGATCCTTAATGGTAAAATAGAAACAAGTAAAACTGATATTCTAATAAGCATTTACCAAATTTTCCACTAGCAAACCTGAAGTATGAATTTAGTCGAGACTGATTTGTAATCTTGAATGATAAAAAAGTGCATTAAAGCAGATAGTTATGCCTGTCAACTTATTTGCTATAGCATACGTTCTGGGTATGTTTGTAATGGACAGATGAAATCCGTCAGCATTTAAGCGAACTTAAGCTAACCTAGAATGGAGTATGCAATCTAATGATGAATCTGCCCTAATTTTCTGCTTATTATATATCAAACTAGGATTAATGAAGATTTTGTTAAAGCCGCAGATAATACTTCTGGTTTCAGTTGGTTAAAACAAAAGTTGACTAAAATTAGTGGTAGACTCTGGGGTGTTATGGAGACATCCATTACTTTTAGTTTAGTTGAAGAAAAAAAAATGATGCTTACTACTTTATTAGTTGGGTTTATTTTAATGGATATCTATCACAATCGAACATATAAGGAATATAAAAGGAAGAGTGAAAAGAATATGACCAACAAAAAAGCTACATTAACTGAGACAATTATTATGCATTAACCAAAATATGATGTTTACTCCAAAAATCCCCCACCCCTCCCTCGTCCTCCTCCAAAAAAATAAGTATGGATTGTTGGGGATCTCTGTTTTTCGAGATAGTGTTGGGTTGGAAAAGATGTAAGGTACCAACCCAAAGAAATTAGAATCTTCAAAAAGTTTACAATAATAGGATAATTAGTCAACATTTTTGATGTTTGGTTTGGCCAATACAGCATTTCTTACATTATTTGCAATCTACTTAAAGCAATGAAAATTATTTTCTTACTATTACTATTGCGAAAACATAACACTTCACATCTATGTTTAGAAGAGAAGTTAACCTAAGAATGCTCAGGATTTCAACATGAACTTTGCGCAAGGATTACATCGTTTACGTTATTCTAATAGTCAATTTTTTACAGAGACGTTCAGAGATCGATCCCATGGCAGGATACCAAATTTTAATAGAGAACAGGTCCAACTAATGTAACACCACACACAAAATACGCCCTTGCAAGCCTTAACGATAACTAATTTTATGAATATCCTGTCAGCAACAGAAAGGTGAACATCAGTTACCCCACCATTAAAATGAAAATAGTAGCCAAAAAATTCGAATCATTGGAAGAAGAAACACTGCCACAACATGGAATTGCGATAAAACTAAACATATTGTTAATAAAAATTGTTAAACAGTTTTCGACAAAGGATAGAGTCTTGAAGCGTTCCCATCCTTAATACGACTCAATGACATCTGTCATGGAGATCAAAATAGCAGTGGAAACCGTTTAGTCTACGCATTTTAAATATATACTTTGAAAATTTTGTGTAAGTATTTAGAAAAGCAAATTAATTACCAAAAAGTTTAATTTATGAAATTACGATTAAGTTAAATATAATTTTATTTTAAATAATTTATGTTAGCCACTCACTTATCCTCCATAGAATAAATAGATTTATAGTTCATAGTTTATACGATCAAATTAAATACATAATTGATTGACGTTTTAATATTTCAAAAGATCGATATTAGATAATATCGACTTCGTATCTAATAATAAATATTAGTTCTACACTTAATTAAAGAGAATAACGTGTCCTAATTCCATTCTAGATCAACATACTATCACGTCATCGTTATAAAAAAAATCTATAGCTGTAAAAATTAAATAATATATGCGATAATTACCTTTCCAAACATACGTAGTTTAAACATTCGTATTTAGTTATATCTGCAAGCAATTACACGATCATTAAATCGCAAAACTAGATTTTTATTAAACTAACTCCCACTACACTATATCATTAAATATAATTAAAATTTTTTAATTTAACTATCGAACCGCACATCACATTTCTTAATTAAACACGAATAACGACATAACTTTCACCGAGAGCACAACCCCATCTAAATTTAGCTGACTTTTCTCCGTTTTTCCTCGACACAAACATGGTGTATACAACGTGCAAGGGGCTAGGAGTCACATTTATCTCATCCACACACTATAATGCACTCTTCGAAGCAAGCTAAGGATAAACGAATTACTCTGTTGGACGACGAGCAATATCACAATGGAGAGACTGCATGGCTGTGTACACCGTACTACTATCTAACACGTTAATACGGCGAATTTCCGCATGTGACGTCACCGCTACTACCCCGGGAAATCATTCGCCCTGCAAAGGATAATGGTGTAGTTTCTCTCTCGTCCTTTCTCGCTAGCCCGCCAGGAGAGCTCGGTCGTGTGTTTGAGGTTGTCGGCGTGAATACGATCGACTCCGCACATGGACCTGCCTACGAATCGCCGCCCTTTTATAACGTTGAGTAGGTTTGGAGCTTTAGTGGAAAGCGGACAAATACCGGAAAGGCCGCCCCCGCGTTTCAATGTTCTGATGCGTGGAAATGTTCGATATTTTTAATTTTGTTAAGCGAACGTAATGCGTCAATGTCGACAAACAGGATGGTCTCTCACGAAAAGGAAACAGAAAAATGATTTTTTGAGATAAAAACTACCGCTAAATAAATTTGTTCTCTAGGGGAACACAATGTGTAATAAATTTAACTTCCGCAAACTTTCCTGCTTTGTCTCCCCTAATAGGGAGCTAATCACTTTGCTTATGCTCTTTTAGAGACAATTATATTCGCTTTAGCACAATTTTTACTACAGCAGCTTCAGAGAAAGTTAACTTTTTAATTAAAACTATTTTAGAACTTTTATCTTCCAGAAAATATGTCAATGGTGAAGTGAGAAACACAGTATTTTCGCTGGATCTTTGCCGATACGTCATAGATTTCCGCCATTGTTTCGATACGAATCTAGTGGAATCAGACAAACCTGTCATTCTGCGTTTCTTTCTAAATTTCATGTTAGTCAAGGAGAACATACAATCGTGTGGTTTAGCTTATAATGGATAACGAATGACGTATCGGCAAAGATCCTCCTTCATTAAATGCCAACATCAAATCATATAAATCTCCATTCCGTGATACATCAACGTCCTCAAACGTCAATGGCGTCAAATGTCAAAATTGGCAAAGATTAACTCCATCATGCGTCAACGCTGTCAAATGTCAATGTTGACAACCTCAACACCGTCAAACGTCAAATGTACCAAACAACAACGCCATCAAATGTCAACGCCGTCAAAAATCTAGTCAACAAACGGCAAGACCGTCAAATATCCAAGCCTTCAAACATTACTTCAAGCCGTCAAACATTACTTCTAAACATCAACGACGACGTTAAACTTTGTCGATCTTCAAAGTAGTCAAGCGTCAATTGCTCATTTTCATGAGAGATACTGTGCATTGAATTATTGAAATCGTCCATAAACTTTGTTCGTCACTAGATATACCATGTTCTTCTAGGTCAGGCCCTCAATAATTCCCTGTACAAACTCGGGTTTGCAAACAGTTCAATTGGTTTTGAAAACAGTTTACTTGATTTTGACCTGTTTTAGATCTGATATTAGATACAGCTTACATGATTCTGATCTGGCATAAAAAACAAGTCAAAACAAGGTAAGCTTACTTGGATCTGCATAGAGCACAGCTGGTTTTGGAAACAGTTTACCTGGTTTTGACCTGTTTTGTATCTGATATTAGATACAGCTTACATGATTCTGACCTGGCATAAAAAACAAGTCAAAACCAGGTAAGCTTACTTGGATCTGCAAAGCACCCACATGGTTTTGGAAACAAATTACCTGGTTCTGACTTGTTTTTTATCTGATATTAGATACAGCTTACATAATTGTGATCTGGCATAAAAAACAAGTCAAAACCAGGTAAGCCTACTTGGATCTGCAAAGAACACACTTGGTTTTGGAAACAGCTTATCTAGTTTTGACCTGCTTTGCATGTGATATTAAACAAAACTTACATTACTCTGATCTAGCATAAACACAAGTCAAAACCAGATAACTTTACTTGGATCTGCAAAGCACCCACATTGTTTTGGAAACAGCTTACCTGGTTTTGACTTGTTTTGTATCTGATATTAGATACAGCTTACATGATTGTGATCTGGCTTGAAAACAAGTCAACCCTAGATTAGTTGGTCAAGCTGTATATGATGAGTCATGAAGTGGTCGAATCTGGTAGCGGGCTTATACAGTATGTCTACGTTGAGTAACTGGCCCAAAAGGAACATAGTTGAGCTAGCTTTGTCGGCCAGCTTTATAGAGATCTATAGCGGTGATATTCTGCATATTGGACTTGGAGATTTGGAGAATTTGGAGGTTGAAAACACACACAGTATAGTGGTAATCGGTAGAATGATATGCTCCCCACATATATTTTAGGAAGGACAGTACTGCACCATTCACACAATTCTAAATAAATGGTTTAGTAAACAATATTTGTTTTTATTATACTAACAAATATATGTACCAACAAAACGTTAATAATTTATCAATAAATAAAGACAATACCTGACAAACCTTAGAGACATCTTCTTCGAAATAAGAACAAAATAAAATGAAATTGCGAACCTTTTGCTGCGTAGTATTTATGATTGAGAAAATATAGTAATTCAACGTATGATGACTACCACATCGTGGGTGTACTTTTACATTTATATTTTAATTCTATCGATATCGACTTGACAAGCCTGAAAACAAGTTAGTCAATCTTATTATAACAAATTAATCATTTTTCACGGAAAATATTACGTGAATAGTAAACGAAAAACACAATGTTTCACGTTTAGATTATAGATCAAATCTATTTTAAGACGTTCCTATTAAATTTTTAATTTAGTACTGATCCAATATTTTTTATCGCGGCTTATTAAAACAGTACATAATACGAAGTAAATTAATTTCCTTCTCAGTAGTTAGGGTATATGAATACGTTATTTGCATTATAATACAATGCGTTTTTTTAATCGCCTTTTAAAGAGTTTTTAACCTCGCGTTCATCGCAGAGGTTATCCGCGGTTAAAAACGTTTCATAAACAATGCCCGTCTAGTAATTGCAACAATTTTCGCTAACTATATCCATAACAAAATCGCCAATCGATAAATAATCTTTCGTCTGTTTAGGCGAACGTTTACAAAACAAATTGGTAATTAAGCGTAACGGCTTATTATTCGGCATCCGCTGTCAAACATAAATCCAACGAACTGGTTTTAAAAATATATTATAATCGTTCTTCTTCGAACTTCGAACTGGTTAGATTTTCATTTTTAAAACACCAACGCATCGACACAACGCTTTCTCGCTTTATTATATATGGTCTGCTAAGAACTGTTGTTTACAATTTAAATTTTGTGTATGGTTATACGTAGCTTGTCTGTACTTGTTGAGTTTGTTTGTATAATGTTTCTTAATGATTGCTAGATTGGTACGAGCAGCTGTCTTTTCGGGTATCAGTACAGATTTTTATTTTCCGAGTAGCAAACACAGTACGGTGAACTTATTATCTATCAGTATTACTGCAACATGGTTTGCCAAAATCACACAGCTGAGGTATTGGACTGGAAATTGAGGAGTCCATCCGTTATCTTGGTGTGATCTTTGACAGACTTTAATTGACGTGCGCGAAACAGGTGATGCATGTGATGGCTTTATGTCAAAAGAATATCAATATTATTAAATCATTAACATCTACCTGGTGGGGTTCTGATCGAAAAAGTCTTAAATTGGTATATAATGAGTCAATTTAATCTAGAATTAAATTTGCCGTCTTTATATATTTTCCTAAGACAAAGAATCGAGAGAAACTGTCAGTCTGCAGGGGATGAGAATTATTTCTTGTTATATGAAGCTTGGATTCTTTAGTTGATGCTCGTATGCAATGAACTAATCAAAATATTTTTTTCCTGGTGCTATTCTATGCATACAACCAACTGCAAATATGTAGTATATTATGACACTAGTGCATAATCAAGCTTTTAAACCACGAACGCCACGACGCGAAGCGGAGTGGCTTCGTTACGAGTGCTTTAAAATCTAATTATGCACTGTGTCATACGATATTTTTTAGTATAAATGCAACAATAATTTTAACTAGAAGAAATCAAATCAATAATTTCAATACATTTTATCGAGTGATATGTGTCTCTATATTATGTCATTTGACATTTCACTTAATTATTAAACCTCATTGTTGTATTAATAATGTCGACAGAAATTCAAAAACTAGCTGCTGACGCTGAATTAAGTTTAATACCTGCAAAGTCCAAATAATAATTCAAATCAATAATCAATACTTCCAATACATATTATCGGGTGACATGTAGCTATATGTCATTTGACATTTCCCGACATTTCACTGTACTATTAAACGCTTGGGATTGGCTGTTACCAAGCAACCTTTATACGCACGGCGTGCGATAAAAGCCGGATTATGCACGCTTATGGGTGTGTTTTGATTGGTTTATGATGCATGCATACTAAAAAGACTTTTAACGCAGCTATCGTTAGGTTATTAATAGCAGTTTCCACGAAATAATTCAAAATAATTGGCCAAATTACATTTTGGCCAACTTTTTTACGTATTTTATCCAGAGGGCCTTGAGTGTCAAAGAAGCAAAATCCAAGCTGTATGGACTAGAAGTCATTGCTGAATCAGTAGTAATGAGAAGGCAGATTTGCTAGCCAAGAGGGGCTGAGGGATGGGCGTTTCTAAGGTCAAGTTGGATTACAGGAACTTCTATACTCATTACAAGAAAAAAAATTGATGAATGGAAGTCTTGGTGGGAGAGGGCTTCACGGTGCAAGGGTAGGGCCTATTTAAACATTCAGAATAAAGTATCATTGAAGACGTGGTACGATGGCTTCCCCTGGATTTCAAGAAAATCTTTCGTAACGTTCAACTGATTGAGAATAGGTTATTGTGCTGTAGCCAAAGATTTATGTGGGAAGTTTGTGATGTGGAAGAAGATGTCAATCATATATGCTTTGGAGACCAATAAGCTTTCCATTGAACTGGCCAAGATTCCATATTTTCCACCGTTTTTATTCATCATTTGTATATTTTATCGGGATAGTTTACATTGCTTTGGCATTATTTTAATTCATGCATGTTTTTTTTTTGCAATATGGCCTGATCAGCAGAGTTTTTGAAGACTTCGAACAACAGAAATTAACAATTGAATGCTCAATTTTATCCGTAATTGGTTTTAGTAAGTTCCGAGGCCATCTGGATTTATAAGAAAAAGGAGGAGAAGAAGAAGAGAACAACAAGCCAGTCCAAACACAGCCCAATTTTGCTCACGTGTTTATAGTGAAAAAAGTGCAATATCCAGAATATACGAGGGATAAGCTATAATTATTGAGAATTGAAAAATCTAGTTACCCGTGCAAAAGAAATTGTTGTTTATTAAATAGTGCATTACTTTATCTGTCAATTGTAGTTTAGTTTGTGCAATTCGGTTGAATAGTGCCTGAGAAATAGTCCACAGAATAAGCTGCTATTATTGAAAAAACGGAATTATTACGAGAGAACTAATGTTTTACTATGATTTCAAGAAAGGCTTGAGCGCGAGGAAAGTTTGGTTACTGTTTATAGATGGTATAAAGAATTTGAACAACGTTGCGAGTCAATAGTACACAGAAGATGGTGGAAATGGGCAATTACTTTAGCTATGGCAGAGTCCTATCTGAAGATTGGATCCTCGCAAATGAGATCAATATTGCACGATCATTTTGATTTGAAAAAGGTTGTAACTCGAATTGTACCCCCTCATTTGACAGATTTACAAAAAGCAGAACGTGTTAGAATTTGCCAACAAACTTTAGAAGTGTTGAAGGTTAGAGGCCATCAAATTATTTCTAAAATTGTAACTGAAGCCAAGAAAGGTGAATCTGGACACATGGATATGAGGAAACCCCTATGGTTAGAAACAAAGAGAAATGAAAAAATTCTATACGCAGTATTTTCTAAAAGAAGAGTTTAGTGGCTGCGATTAAATTGGAAGATCAGAAGACAGTTTACCGCTAAATGCTATGTTGAAAATTGTTTGCCTACTGTGTTCAGTAAGCCAAGAAACATTTGAGACGAAAAAGGTTCCAATCAGAAGAAGGGGGTAACATCGCTTTTAAGCTATGGAAGAAGAGAATGGTTAAGTGCATTATTGTAAATGGCTATTACTTTGAACATATTTAAAATAAAAATGATAAAAACTTGTATCAATCTTTCTATTCTCAATAATTATAGTTTGTCCCACGTCTTAACCAGCATCACTGCCAAGGGATGATCTGAAGACTGAGAGCTACTAGACGAGTGATCCCAACACAAACAATCTCTAACGAACTCTTGGACCTCGTTTCATTGCGGAACAATTTCAATTTATTTATCCAATACAGTTTTTTTATGTTAGGCAATATCGTTCTAAGCACTTTCCGCTTATCAAACTATTTATTACCACATTACACCAACAAAATTGTTTCAACGTGTAATGACGGCCGGCATTTTCCATTAAACCGCAACGAAACATATTTACCTATGTATATAGAGATTAAGTTCGGGCGATTGCATCACAAACAACTAATATGCACAGATGTTCAGAATATTCCATATTTCACAACGATAACGGTGATAAACAAGATCTGGTTTCGTATTTTTTCCCCTTGAAATTGTTAATAGAAACCGTTCACGGATCGCCGCCGATTAATTCGCACTTCGATCTATGTAGTAACTTTCGTAATATCATCGATAAACAAATTCTGCAGTTCCTACATACACAGATCTGATTATACAGAGTGTATATTTATATTCGAGGTGTACCGGCATGTGAACTGGTATTATGTTGCTATATTATTACATTAGTATCCGGCGTATACATATATTCTACTGTAGAAAGCACAGATTCGAAGAAATTATATTTAAGTAACAATAAACATATTTTCTAGAATTCTCCGAATGTTTTAAGCACCTGTTACGGTGTTACTAAGGAAAACGACAAAGTTATGCACTTTATAGTTTAGTGGTATATGTTTATCTGTTATTACTGTCGTTAAACAAACAAAAGGCAATTATGACATGGGTTGAAATAAAGGATATGATTCTGAATTGTCACGCAACGTAAATATTGTGATACTTTGCTGTTAATGTAGAATATTTTTTTATTTTGGAAATCAATGGCTTAAATGAATCGTGCCGAATAATATCTGGAAGCATGAAGGCAACAAAAGCCTCCTTCAGAGGATCCCGGCAGGACAACATATGCTCCCATCTTGATTGGATCACCTGGAAGTCTCTCATCTGCATCACAACAGGAGTACGCCCCGTTAATACCAACAAAGTCAAATGGGGGCTTATCAATAACGAGAACACGCATTGGTGAATGTGGTGAATTCCAAAGCATGGAGCACCTGTTATCGTGCAAACGATGCCCTCATACGTGTACTCTGGAGAAGTTATGGAATGCCGAAAAGAATACACCTGATGTTATCTAGCATCAAGCCATCAGGTGTGCTCGAAAAGTTACGTTTTCCATTAATAAATTGTAAAAACAGTTTTGCATAATTCTTTTGTCTAAAATCTTTAAAATTGGAATTCATCTGATGATGCAAAGTTAAGCTGAACAGGTTTAACAGGTTTTCCGTTCATTTTCTGGCGGCACTGACCTAAGCGAGTTCTGCGAAAATGTCATCAAAGTATCTGACAGTTATGGTAATGTCTCGGCTTGTTCGTCTAGAAAAGTTTGATTTGACCAACGTCTGTTGCTGTGCGACGCTATACCGAAGACATGATTGTTTGCTGCTATAGATTTGGCATTTATTTGGCAGCAGAGCCGAGGTAAACAAACTGTGGCAAAAATTCCTTTTGAAATATGTACATTTTGATATGCATTTAGGCTGTGATGCCGCTAATAGCAATGGCCAAGAGGCTGCCAAAATCTTTTACGAACAATTTTCATAAAGATAGTAAATACAACACCAGCTACTTCACCAAAATGATAAATTAGGGATGAACATACGTAAAGGCCTGACAGGACCGTGTGGTGGATTTAGAAATGGTGAGGCAGCACTGAATTTTGGCGCCCTGTGAGGTATTCATTTCTGAAACTATTTAGGTAAAAGTTCGAATGGAATTCAATTGAAATGCCGCCCTTACTCATTTGCCGCCCTAGGCGGTTGCCTCGCCGCCTCACCCCACCACACGGCCCTGAAAGGCCACTTTACACCAAACTATATTAGATGCTATACTATTTCAAAAACTAGATCGTGTCCTACTTTTGTTTCTAAATTGATGCTAGATCATGCGCAGAAGTACTTTTGGCAGATTGGCCAACATCGGAAAATGAATACAAGTTCCGTATATTATTGGAAACGAAGGTGGGTTATGTTGGTCAAGTTGGTAGAACTTAGAAGCTGTTTAGTAGCGCCATCACGTATTGATTTGTTGTATTCTCACCTAAAAAAGTATTTAAAAAATCCTAGAATAGAATCTAGAATAGAAAAAGTATGAATCTAGCATGGTTTAAAGTGGCCGTAAGGCAGCAAGTAGCTGTATAGTATCCATTCAAGAAAGTATGTACATAAATCAAGATGTGCAACTGGTAAAGCTTAAATTCATGAAGCCTTCTTCTCAGTCCTTTTTGCAGCAGTATTTAACTACCCATTATGAAATCAGTCTGAAGTATCGCATAATAATAAAGTGTATGTACATTGGAATTACACCCCCTAAGGTGGTGTGGAATGAAATACTGTAGTAAGGCATTGCATGAGTTGTTCCCGAATGTGTTCAGTTTTTTTTTTAACTTAAACCGCAAAGAAGAATCTATATGATTTAAATTTTCTATTCATTAGAACAATATTTTACTAATTAGAGCCTCAATTAGGGTCATCATCGAAATAATTGTCTGAAATCTGAAATCATAAATTTCAACGAATTGCTTAAACTGCTATGTAAAGTCATCTTAGATAGATAAAGCTAGGATTCGCGATTTCTGAATTTATCTTGAATTGAAGACATCATCCTCTTTACTGCATTCAAAAAGTGTCAGAGAACTACCTTCTCATAATTTTTCTGCACGAGTGCAATTCTATGAATGGATTTTAAACAAAAATCAGATTGGTTCCCAAGAACCACGCTTTTGACAACGTCTACGGAAGATGTCGTAATTTACATATCTATATGATGATGGATTTACTATTAACATATGAGGCAATATATGAGAAAAAATGGTCTGATATTTTGTGAACTCTCTATAAAATAGCTTGATTCGTTTATTCCTTAACTAATCTATTTGTCTAATTTGTTTGCTTGTTTTTCAGTTTGCATCGTGTTTATCATGATAATCTATATAAATATATCTCGAAAACAAAATACATATTTCTGACATGTTCATTATTATTTCCTAAAATAAGTTCGACTCAGAAAAAACATGGATAATTTTTTACTTCTATATACTGTGGTATCACATTTACATACATGAAGAGAGAGAAAACCCCAGATAAAAATAATTTTGATAAAAAAAATCACTCAGATAACTTCAAAATTAAACCCTCGATTAAACTGATTGATTGTTCACATTTTTGAATAGATTTATTATTCATATTATACAGTACAACACAGATATAATTTCATGTTTATACAATGCGAGCAACAATGATTGAAGCGTGCCAATCTCATTTGATGTATATGGTCAAATAAACTATACATACATAAGCTTAGGAATAATCAACATAACCTAAATAATAAATATAAACAGACAAAATGAGAGACTAATACATTACTTGACAGCAAATTCAAATGCATTATGGGTAAAGATTTAATTAGCAGATAGTTTTGACGAAATATAGAACCAGCATGCTTCAATCTGTGTTGCTCACACTGTAGTAACGAAATAATCACGTTAACGTATTGTCACATTCATTGTGAGATTGTTTAAGTTCCTTAAAATATGGATACAAACTACAACAACTCACTAGGTTTGTTCCAACCACCTTCTATTACCGTAACATTATCGTACAGTACTTGCGCAGTGTGAAAATGGCGTTCCAACTTGTTTTATGACCGTACAAAGCAGCATCACAATTCTGTTCCAACTTAAATAGGGCCGTACAAGGATCAGGAATTGTACCGTCACAACAGTAACTATCCCAGAGCATGTACTGTTTGTACTGACATGCGCAATGTGCCTACTCCTCCTCTTTTGTTGATAAATGTATACGACTGCACAAAACTATCACAGATGGCGTCACCAGCAGACACGAATTCGTTCCATCCCTTCGTTAATTTTTGTAACGTACGCAAGTAGTACATAGTTAGCGCATGCGTAGAAAACGATCACGACCCTATACTTCATTCACGTTAAGAATGCAGTAGATAGCGCAACAATCGGCGGCTGTATTACACTAGCACAATTACATAGAAATAAACAAAGGCGGGTGGTTTGAAATATACATGTGAATTTTATTCTCTTAACCTCAGACTTTCACTTCAAATAATTTATTTGTAAAATAACTACAACAAATTCAAATTGTTTTCAAATATTGTATCTATAGATGAATAATAACAAATAATTCTAACCTCACATTCGTTTCGTATAGAAATGCAATAGACTAAAAAAGGTAATGTAATTTACATTACATATATATAATTGTCCAGACACAAGGAAATACGTATATTTTTAATACTCACGTACATATGTAATCAGAGAATATTATTTTGCTTGTGTATGGAAATCATACTTAATCTGGCTTAAAATTTGCCTGTTTCAGTTCAAAGAGAAATGAGATGTGAATAAAAATACAAGATCTGTCAAATTTAAATGTAATATACATCAATCCTTGACGTTAAAATTATTGCTACGCTTCTACTATTACTTTTTGCCTAAATCGTGTGTAGATAGGAACCATTAGACAAAAATAAAGAAAATCACAGATTTGGAATTTTTTAATGCAATATACACGATATAATAGAAAATATATTTTAATCTATGAATAGTTAGATGATATAAGAAAAATGCATTTATTCATTCGCAATAGATGTATTTACATGTGAAAAATAGAGTATAAGAAAGCAAATTATGTTGCTTCCAGTCGTAGTAGTTTCCGCAGAAGAAACAATCTCAATTATGCTACTCATCTAAATCGGATGACATCTCTGAAGAGGATCCTGTGTTTACTGCAATAATAAACTCTTCTACCATGTTTTCCACTATATTATCCATTTCATACATCTTATCCTCTTCTGCAATAGCATATTTTACACAATTTTTCCATGACTCTGCGGTTACAAGATAAAGCCCTTCTTGTAATAATACCTTTACATCCGCTAATTTAAAAGATTTTTTCTTGGCTGCTACATGATGTTTCACTTGAGCCCATATCAATTCAATCGGATTAAGATTACAATAATATGGGGGTAGTCTTAATATAGTGCGACCAGTTTCTGCCACCATGTCATCGATTACGTATGATACTGGATTATCACGTAGATATTGTTTTGTTAAATCGAGCAATTCAATTTTCAGCTGTGTGTTGTCGCAGAAAATACCTTTAGAAAGAAGCCAATTCACTAATGCGCCCTTTTTCCATGTAGCAGTAGGCAATTTCTCAGATTTACATCTAAAATCTTTGTACACGTAGGCAATTCATTTCTCAGAAAGAATGAATGTACATGTCTTCTAATAGCAGATTTCTGTCCCTCATCCAGGTAATCGTAAATTGTTGTGCGTGAACGTTTTTTAGGAGGTGAACTCGGGTTTCCTATGCTATCGATTTCTTTTACAATGTCCCACACAGTTCTTTCACCAATTCCTAATTGCTTTGCAGTTAATTTAGTAGCGGCTGACTTAGAGTGGTTCTTCATTAACTCGAAATACAAGTTATAAGACATCTGTCTTTGCCTACTGCCACTATACTACTGCGAATATATTTCCGTCGACTAATCTTTCTTCAGCCATGAAGATCGGTAAAGCTGAAAGTTTGCCATATTAAATAATTTGGTGATTATTTATAATGATATACCTACCTTGTAAAATATAACGGCGAACGAGTTTTTTTTGAACACAATGTTTAGAAGATGCGAAAAATAAAACGGACAATAGGAAATAATAAACGGCAAAGCGAACTCAACAAGCGAACAGCAGTTTGACAACTGACAAATTCGCAATTTTTGTTGGTGTAAATCGATCGCGCGTAACAGCCAATCACAGTTTGGGAAATATTCTCCTATCTAATCTAACGCTGCATTCTTAACGTGAATGAAGTATAGTACTTGTATCGTACTGTGATCGGTGGTTAGAACAAACCTACTATGTTCACCAATTGGTGTTTTAAGGTTATTTTATCTTCATGCCAGTGGCTCCTTCATTTTTGCAGCATCTCTCCAATAGCTTCATCCCAGATCTTCCTCGTCTTCGTTTTTTTTTGTAGATTTTAGTCTCCCATTTTTGTTTCACTGGTTCACTAAATTTTTCCGTAGGTTTTCCTCCATTTCTCCCATTATAACCACGTCATCGGCGAAAGCACCCCCAGAAATCTGGACTAGTTGAAGATTTCTGTAACCAACGGTCAATTTCTTGACCCTTTTCGTCCATATATTTATTATGTCGTCCATAAATATGGTCAATAATGAGGGATTCAGTCCTTGTTGTACTCTTTCGACAGTTGTATACGATTCAGATCTGATATTTCTTGTGATGACTTGATTTATTGTATTTTTATATGTACTTTCTATGGTATTTATTAATTTTAAGTTGACTTTTCTATTTTTGTCAGCTCTTCCAGGTTTTTGCTCTTGTTACATTGCCAAAGATCTTTTCTGGGTCTTCGTTCAGCTGACTTGTGTTTTGCCTGTCATACATTTTTATTGGTGTACAAAGCAATGAAATGTGCATATAGTTACTACACTTTTTATGGTCTCCCTTACGGCTGGAAGTGGAGTGCCACCTCCCAATCTCGTGGTATCGTTTTATCATTCCTAGCACCTGTCTTCCTTCATCTGCCATATTTTTATCATTTCTGATGTAATTCTGGTGATTCCGGGAATTTTGCTGTTTTCCAGCCATTTAATCGCTACATTTTCCGTTTTAAGAAGGTTGGATCATTAAAGTGTCTGTAATATTTTCTACTATGTTCGAAACCTTTCGATAATATTAATATCGAAGTACATACAGACTTGACTTTAAAGATCTTACATCTTTGTACTCGTATGCAGAGAGAGAAACATCTCAAAAGCGATTGCTCAGATTCCCACTTCAATTAAACTAACTAAACTAATATTTAATGCATTATCGCAATTATCAAATTAAAGCCTTTCATGATTTTCCATCGAACTAAAATCTAATCTAACACAAACATAACTAGCATAGTGCCGGTAAATAGAGGCTAGGGCAACGTTTCAATTATAAGAAGGTAGGTACTATTCAAGGTTTCCAGTCACGTCTCTCTAAGATACGGCAACACTAAAACGACATTGGATTATAAATATCTACGCACATAACAATTTAAATAATCCATTAATGCGTACGGTACCGGAAGCAACAGAATAAGGGACTATGGTTGTGCGTGATGCCTACAAATCTGGCCGTCCCCAAAAAAAGATTCGAGAGGAAATGTCAACGCGCGTATATCGCATACAACTACATTATAATATTTTCACCGTCCATCAAACCAATCTATTCTTTGTGTAAACGTATGATTGTTATGTAGCATGACGCTAAAATATACAAGGTTACCGTAATTTAAGGGATATATTTTAAATTATTATAACAAATTAACTTGGTTAGGGAATGTGTGTACTGTAACTATGGGAAACACCGTTGGATGTCAAATGAAAGCCTACCGCATGCGGTTAACTCCCTTTAACTCATGTCTTCAAATGAGGTGCCTCAATAAGATAGAACGGTTCCGCCTCTGTGACGTTTTGACGCTAATGACCGTTATAATTCGCTTGAAAGAACAGTGTCTGTAATTGGTCTATCAAGATCAGGACGACCAAGTCTTTCATGAAAATCAGGACATGGCCACATATGTATTAGCAATCTGCAGTGCAAACCCCACAGTTTGGAAAATTTTACGCAAAATTCTAAAAATGTACCCATATGAACTGAAAATGCTGGCAAATTTGGCAACCAGGTACGATTTCGACAGATCAAGCACGTTTTACTTTGAACGGTGGTAGTTAATATTCAAAACTGTCAAATCTGGTTTACAAAGAATCCACAAGAAACCGTTCAAGAAAGTTTGCATGGTAATTAAGTTACAGTTTGGTGCAGTATTATAGCTGATTTTCATATTGGCCCGTACTTCTACGAAAAAATGCAGAATGGAGAACGATATTTGCAAATGAATGAAGGAGATTGTGTTGTTCCACTGCTGCAAAACGAGCATCGAGGAAACATTTTTATGAAGGATGAAGAATTCCTGCACATTTTCTGATCAATCAAAGAATTGTTAACCAACGTTTTTCAGGATCGTTTGTTAAGCAAACATTTCGCAAAATCATTACCGCCAAGATCGCCCAAACTTATCCCAGCGGAGTAAAAAGTTTAGTGTTTAGAAGACGACCAACAACGCTACAAGAATTAAAAGACAATATTAAGGAACAAATTAGTGCAATTCAACCAGAAATGTTACGTAATGCTGTATACACTTCAGAGGAAAGGTTGGCAATTTTACAACAACAAAATAGGGGTCATACTAAATCCAACTGCTTAAGCAATTAGACTTCCTTTATTTCTTGTTATTAACTTAATTTGTTAAAAAGTTACTATTATTGATAATCGTAGCATCTGACTGTTAGGTTGCTAAGAATAGAATGGCATCTAATTTGCGCGAGTTTTGCTGATTATTCTATTAAAAAAGAACTGAAAACGAACTAAAACACGACCTCCTATTCTGTCATTACGAAATCTTTCCTCGTACAATCACAAACGCGCACAAAAATTAATTCAAACTAATCTCAAGTGTAATTAAATTAAATAAACGTTATAGAAGATTTATCAAATTAATTGGAAATATCTTAACTATAATGCTTTAGTACAAAGAGAAATAGAAAAAAAATTAGGCCAACATGTATAATACGGCTGTTCTTACGCAATGCCCACGAACATTTTTATGCGCGCACTTTTACAGAATCAAGGAGGATATGTTACTAGAAAATCGTTCTCTATCTCTCTTTCGATTTTGGTTTATGTTAAGTTTATATCAAAATCCATTCTGTTTACACAAAAGGCTTGTCGCTTATCATGTTTAGATTTAGTTTTAGGGGAATCGTGAAACGTCCGCATACCAACCGACAACTGCTGCGATATATTAATGATGGTAGCCTGTGAAGGAACATTTCGAAAATCGTTCTCGAAACCAATCGTTAGAATTAAAATCGAATGATTCATGCGTGTTGATAAGTTTGCGGTGACACCATGAGAGATGTAAATAATATATGTAATTAGTTAGACTATGTGTGTACGTATCTAATGTTTATGTACTTAATGTCGGATGTTTAGATTGTTTCATCGTTTGGCCGCAAAACTATAACGATGACTGTTAACCAATGCGGAGCGTTGTTGAGGTTTTAGCGCGTTTATAAAAAGAACCGCGTGAATTTGTGTGTTTGTATACTGATTATTGTGACGGGAATTTAAGTGTCTTAAATGTGTATTAATGTATACGCAGGCAAATTCGTACAGCCACGCACAAACCGCATAACCACCAAATTTTTTTCGAAATATTCATTGATGTTTATGTAGCCTAGATGAGGCCCAAAATAAAACCATTTTCACTCTTTTCTTCCAATTTACAGAATTCAAAAATAGCTCACACACAACTCAAAAAAAACAAACAGGGGAAAATGTCAATAATTTGATATTAAAAAAAGGAGTACCAAATTTTATTTTTCTCAATAATCTACAAGACCCTTCAAAAATTTCTAACAAAAATAAACAACGCCTACCAAAATTTTATGCCGAGGACATATTTATTAAACATTTCTATAAATTTCGAGAGGTCCCCTAATTTAAAAGTAGTTTTTCGCTTTGCCAACAACTTGGCAGCAGTGTAAACAAAAACGTTAATTTAAAAAATGGCGAAGTTGCGGATAAAATTTGATTTTTTTATGGCGGGGAGAGAAGAGGGGGTTGTCGTGATAGATAATCTTTAACAAATATTCGCTGCAATTTTTTGTCAGCAGAATTAAATGTAGTTTTTGGAGTTGCTACTAATATGTACTACTACTTGGCAACAGTGTAGATTACCATAATGTAATTATTTTTTCTAGAAATGTATAAATTTTGAAGTTCATGGGGGTAAGGGAAGGGCCGGGCAAGAAGAGGGCTCGTTTTTTTCCAAGCAAGCCTTAAAATTTCAATTTCGTGAAGTGGACCTGCCAAAATTTCATTGTTTTAAAATATTTTTTATTTCCTTTCGCATTTTCTAATATTAGTTTGCAAAGCATATCCAACAGATCATTTTCAAGAAAATCCCATCTCTCATTCCACCCGTTTCATTTTGTATTAACAACAAAAACGCTAATTTAAAAAAAGTTGCGGATAAAATTTGATTTTTTTATGGCGGGGAGAGAGCAGGGGGTTGTCGTGATAAGTAATCTTTAACGAATATTCGCTGCAATTTTTCCTCAGCAGAATTAAATGTAATTTTTGGGATTGCTACTAATCTGTACCTACTACTAATTGGCAACAGTGTAGATTACTATAATGTATTTTTTTCTACAAATGTATAAATTTTGAAGTTCATGAGGGTTGGGGGAGGAGGGAGGCAAGAAGAAGGCTCGTTTTTTTCCAAACAAGTCTTAAAATTTCAATTTCGTGAAGAAGCCAAAATTTCATTGTTTTAAAATATTTTTTATATTCTTCTGCATTTTTAATATTAGTTTGCAAAGCCCATCTAACAGATCAATTTTCAAGAAAATCCCATCTCTCATTCCACCCATTTCAGTTTGTGTTAATAACAAAAACTCTAATTTAACAAGTGGCGAAGTTGCGGATAAAATTTAATTTTTTTATGGCCGGGGAAGAGAAAGGGGTTGTTGTGTGACAGGTAATCTGTAACGAATATTATAGCAATATTCGCTGCAATTTTTCGTCAGTAGAATTAAATGTAATTTTTGGGGTTGCTACTAATATGTACTACTACTTGGCAACAGTGTAGATTACCAAAATGTATTTTTTTCTACAAAAGTATAAATTTTGAAGTTCATGGGGGACAAGAAGAGGGCTCGTTTCGTTCAAGCAACACTCAAAATTTTAGTTTCGTGAAGAAGACCTGCCAAAATTTTATTTTCTTAAAATATTTTTTTATATCTATTTTTTTCCAAACAAGCCTTAGAATTTCAATTTCGTGAAGAAGCTAAAATTTCATTGTTTTAAAATATTTTTTATATTCTTCTGCATTTTTAATATTAGCTTGCAAAGTACATCCAACAGATCGATGTTCAAGAAAATCCCATTTCTCATTCCACCCATTTCATTTTGTCTTAATAACAAAAACTCTAATTTAACAAGTGGCGAAGTTGCGAATAAAATTTTATTTTTTTTATGGCGGGGAAAGGCAAAAGGGTTGTTGTGTGATAGGTAATCTTTAACGAATGTTATAGCAATATTCGCTGCAATTTTTCGTCAGCAGAATTAAATGTAATTTTTGGGGTTGCTACTAATATCTACTACTACTTGGCAACAGTGAAGATTAACCAAAATGTATTTCAGTTTCGTGAAGAGGACCTGCCCACATTTTATTTTATTTATTAAAGTATTTTTTAATATCCTTTTACACTTTTAATGATTTTGTAAAATACATCCAACAGATCAATTTTCAACGAAATGGCATCGCGCCAAGGTATCATTATGTCCCAAGAATAAAAAGGTTAACTTCAAAAATGGTGAATTCTACGATGAAAAAACCTTATTTTCTCATACATTTGTAAATAATTTTTCGAATTCAAAAAGGAGTTGAGTTAGTTTTTCCCGTTTTTTGTTATTGCTTTTAATATAAATTTTCAAAATCCAAAAATTAAAAAAAAAAGTTTTGCTATCTTCGAGAAAAGGAGAGAGAAGTTTAATTTTCTCGTATATTTATAATTTTTGAAATTAGCGGCTGAAAAAGTTTTCGGCGTTTTGTGAAAAACAAGAGAAATTAGTTAATAGGTAATTGATAATGACGCTGATGATCAATCTATCTGTTGGTGCTCTTCCAGGAGACTTTCATAAAGGTTTGTCAAGATGACCTCTGTATCAATTACTCGAAGACTGTCCTTCATATAGGCTCAATAATTTGAACCCGTTTGAGTAGGTTCAAGCAGAACTCTGGCGCCGTTATTGACATGTTATATGTATATGTATCTAGAAATTAGTGCTCACTATTCGACCTCATTTAGTAAAAATTGTCGAGAAAACTCTTAGTGCTGCATAGTAGGCATGTATGGAAGAACGTTTGTAACGCTTCTAACAATTTTTACTTGGGGACTTCCACCAAGTAAAAAATGGTTAGAATGACAAGGGGCAATGGTAGATCTAATTGAAATGATAAGAACAATGCCAACTGCCACTGCTATGGAGGTATTGCTGAACATGCTTTCAAATACACTTTTTTGCAAAGGTGGTGGTATTGGAGATCACTCTTTAATTCCTAATTACACCTCCTATCATCCCATTCTCGATAGGGGGAGGAAGGGGAAGGGGACGAGAAACAAAAGCAGCAGAAAAATATGTGAACTATTGATGTCAAATTAGTCTTTCCTCAGCCATTACCTCAGATTAAACCAAAATCTTGTTGCCAACAAATAATGACTTATTAAAAATATTCTGGAAATTTTACTCCAAAAAATTGTAGCCCTGCTGTTTTATAAATTTTGGAAGCAGGCACCTTGAAGATGCTTCAATGCCAAACATAAACGATCAATAGTGGAAGCATGGAGTGGAAGCATCACCGTTCTCGAAGGCCTAAGTAGTTTTGGTATCAAAAATCCGCCAGGAAAGTTTGTGTTTCAATTTTATTCGAATACTTTTGAAACACTTATGGTGTACCTACTATCCACAATGCACAGAAATCGCATATTGCTATTTTTTTAAGGTTTAAAACCATTCTTATGCAGAACTGTTTAAATAGAATTTACATTAGTGATACATTTTTTGGATCACACTGTATATGTTCAACATTAATTTCGAAAATAATTGAGAGAGATTTATCTATAAACTACAGCTTTACGCTAAATTTACCGTAATAAACAAAAGAAAATACAACTTTCAGCAAAGCACGAATCCGCCAAAAAAATGTCATATTCCTTGTCCCTGTACAATCCAGTTTTATCAATTTACGGATGTATGCAACGGCGTGCAGTTCGAAAGCTTCGACGGGCCGAAAACGCAAAAGTTATTCCTATACAAATTCTATATTAGGAAGGGTACCGACTGCCGCTGCTGCAGCGAAAACAGAATAAAAACAAGACAAGGAAAGAAAAAAAATTAAAACCAGTCGCACAGCTGTTTTGTTTTCCTAAAATAGAATAAATGATGGCTATTTTTAGAATCACTTTAGGGTGTTTTTCTTTAGCGACAGAATCGAATTTTACGATGAACCGAGGGTAAAATTATTGCAGGAGAAAAATGTTTTACGGGGAAAATCACGCCCTGTTGTCTATTCGTCTGTCTCGCCTGTCAAAATCCCTATGGTTCCATTGTATGCAACATACGGGGGGTGTGATTATAGACATCTTTTAAATTTGTTAATGTATACAGGTTTGTTTAAACTTACGATATCATCGAGGAGGAATGCGTTGTAACCATTGTTGTCTTCGTTTTCTGGATATTCACATGAACTATTGAACTTCGGCGACAATTTTATCGAATTGTTAGCGGTAGAAGGCCGTTTCATCCAAGACATGACCGACAATTCGGAAAAAGGAAGCTCTAATAGCTTAATAACCCCTATTTACTCGATTATTAATTGAAATGCAGCAATAATATTTATATCGGTACGACTCGTAATGCGTAAGAAGAAGACGGATAACAACGATAACATTGCTATTTACACAAGAACGTCTGTTACATCTAGTACTTCACTATAAAATTCCGTTTCTGTAGAACGCATCATAGTTCATCATGCCTAATCTTCACACTTATTCATATCTCTATCTATCACAGTACGTGTGTAATTATAAAGAGGAGTAAGGCAAACACGAGTCGCCTTCCGATCTAAATGTTAAAACACATGTTCTTCTGTAGAAGAGTGGATATAAAAGAATTAGATGTATAAAGAAACAAGTTTGGTCAAGTCAATTGCATATGTCACAGGGATGGTTATCGTGATCATGTACAGTCTGGGGCGTCGTTATAGTACAGTTTATTCGCACAGGGCACAAGCACACATACACACACCGAGTACTAGAAAACTATAAAATCCGATACGCCGACGGAACGGGGCAAACGACACTGTCTACCACACTCATTCGATTGAAAATTATAGTAGATTACACTTACACAGTACCCGATACTAGCGATTGCATTCTCTCCTGCTCCTCTCTCTATCTCCACAATCCACCGAACTGTACCCGAACGAGACGGCTGCAGCCGAACGCCGTAATTCGGTTCCGAAGGTTTAGAACAGCAGCGACTCGTTAGGAGGCTTCCTCTGCTAAAAATATATTCTTAAGAAATTAGGTACACAAAGTGTGACAATCGCGGATAACGTCATTTGGAGGTGGTTTTTATACATGACAGGACCGGAAGAGTTAAGGGAGTGGGGTTGCCCTATCAGAAAGTCAGGATTCATTCTGAAAGTTTATATTAAGACGAAGAGAAGCCATCACTTGCTGCAGACAAAGGTGACTAAAAAATTGAATTTTGGCAAGTTAGTGGCGGAAAGTAATCAACTCATCCCACCCAATTCCTAGATCAATTTTGCCACCATCCTTATATCATACGTGGCTTTAAGAACTGTAGCATTGTATATTTGTCTCGTAATCCAATCATGAACATCCTTGCCTGGCACTAACTGTTGTTGATATTGGTGTTATCCGTCAGAATTTACTAACATCCATTCAAAAATAATGCTGGAATGTGTCACTAGTTTGAGCTTCTTGTGGCATCTTCATACCACCCCATGTCTGGAGGACCAGTTTGAAAAGTGGAGGGGGTGATATTTAAGGTGATGAGCTCTTCATCTCTTTGCATAACAATGCTCGTAGCGCTCGGTGCTCTTGAGATATCCACCACCCATCTAACCAGCAGGAAAAATT
>ML219382.1:0-10171 GCA_004785975.1 Popillia japonica | reverse complement strand
AAAAAAGGTATTATACATTACAAACCTTTTACACATCATAATACGCAAATATTTGCTTGCATTATTTGATAGAAAAACATACCACTCCCAGCTGACAAATATTATTAAAATTTAAAATTGAATAAAAGCAAAAATCTTATAAATATTTACGTATATAGTCTGTTTACGATAACAGACGAAGCACGTCATAAACAGTAAAATAAAAAAGAGCTACCTATACGAAACGAAATACCCAAAAATAATTATCCTCATTATGGAAGATACAGGAATTTTTTCTATCAAAAGGAGCCTGTTCTGTACGGTGTTACCATCTCGTAAGTATGAACTTAAGCGACTTAATACATAATCTATTAAAGAAAAGATTTGGCAATAATGGGTATCGCCATTGTGATTGATGACGTGCCTCGTCGGTTATCGTAAACAGACTATAGCTATTAAATTGAAATATTAAATTTAGTTAAAATGGTGCAACGCTAAATTGAAAGATTGTCCATCACAACCAACTAAACATATGGTTTTACAAGTAATGCAATAGGCGTTTGCGAAATATGTGGTTGATATCTTTGATTTGGAACTATTAGGACACAGAGAGTTTACGCACTAAAAAACGAAATTCACCGCAATTTTGGCTGGTTACCGCTGATAACATTGCCAAAGAGAGATCTTAGTGGTAAAATTTTATCAACTTTGGGTAATAAATATGATAATGTACAACAATATGTAATGGAGACAATTGCATCAGGATAGCTTGAATTTAGTCAATTGTGTGCAATCAAGCTATGTAACCGCTGTGCTTTTGTGAATTGTTGTATGGGCCTTCAGTGATGAAAATTTGTCGCTTGCAAAAGAAAATTATTATTTGGTTGAACACAGACTGTTGACCAGTCACTAAACAAAACTTAACACCAGAAGAACGCACATCATTAGCTTTTTGGGCATGCAAATTCATGCAATGAAAATTTCTTGTACACTCGCTTACTTTGAGAACTTGGCTGACATCTTGCTTTATCCCTCCATAATCTACTTAATCTATTAATCTAATTAAAGCATATTTGGAGGAGCTACTCAAATTTAGCAATTCCTCACAAAATCGATAGTAATTCTAACGAAAATAATTACTTGATTTATTTAATTCGGAGTTTCGTCCACCATCCGATCATCTTCAACGAGCCACCACTGGTAATGCGGGTCAAGTGAGCTGCAACAGAGATAGCGGACAAACACTTTATTCCAATACACGCGCATACAACGCCCGACGCTCACTTTACAGTCCAGTATTAGTCACCGCATACACCATCATCTTATGGAGAGAAGGGAACGGAACAGAATTTGTACAAGAGAAGAACTGCAGTGTCCGTGCACGTCATTCTGATGCCGAGCGACTATAGGCTGTGCAGAGGGACTCGCTGTACGTAGAGAAAGGAAGCAAGTAGGAGGATATCGAATATGAAACAGGAAGTCGTTTTTCGAATATATATTTTAATGCTCTCTTCTCGTCAGTGTGGGGACCAAAGTCCAACCAATACGCTTTAATAGAACTCCAACGTTGTTGAATTGCAAACACGATATAATATTATCGAGGCTGTGTGTGGCTAGACCTCGATTTAACGTTGCAAAATAGGCGATTTTAATCTAGAATTTTATGATGTTAAAAGGAAGTGGAATTCTTTGCACGTATCTGTTTAAAATAGCATTTCCGTGAACTTCAAATAGCTCACCGCATCTACACGCCAAACATTCACATACATTCGTGCTAAATCCTATTAATAGACTTTATCAAATATTTGAACCCGAGAAGGATGTAATAATAATGGACGAAAATAAAATAAACTGTGCCGTCTTACATTCATAGATACTATACGTTGTTGATGGCTACGATTACGAATGAAGGAAGGCGATATACTGGATGAAAGATATGTATAGATATGTGTAAAAAAGACAATAGAGGAATCTCATATCCGCCAGTACAACATCCGGAATATAAAGTTCCGTTTTTTTCGTTTTGTTTATGCTAGTGACGTATAGTAATGTCTTCGAATATAAATTCAGAAAAAAGTTTATCTATTAAGACGAAGATTTTTGAACCCTCGACAGAAAAAAGTTAGAATAGCGATGAATGTAATGCAATGCTCATTATACAGCTGTCCATTTAGATAACAAGTTTCCATTGCAATGAAGATTAATTTGTAAAGTTATACGTATGTATACAGAGACGAATGTTGGCGCCAACAAAGGTCGTCCAATATCTGAGCGTAGAATTTATAAGCATTTTCCACTGGGAGAACTTCTGTTGCACCAACACAACTCTAGATGAACGTTGTATGATGCAACTACCGATTCTACACTTGTTCAAAAGTAGTGCAATAAGTTGATATGGCGTAAGCAAAATCTGGAAGCAAATTGTCAAGAGTGCAATGATTCCTTGATGTTGGTGTCAAAATTACTCTTCTTAATTGCAAATAGTTGTTTCGAGGCTAAGTTTTAAGTTTGGGTTTGTTGGTATCGTTCATCATCAACAAACTTGTCATAAACGTGTATGAATAATGTGCAATAGCTTTGCTCCAATCATTCTCAATGTTTGGACACACACCAGAAGTGTAAGCTATATAACCACTAATTTTTATGGACGTTTGGCAAAGGATCCACTACGTCCAGCTCTGACTGTTCTTCTATTTTTTTGATTTTCCTACTTTGATCTTCCACATGGACATTTTTATAAGTACATATGACAAAGTTCTTAGCAGGTGATGACTTTGATTTTCAAGGTTGCCAAGGTCCATGTTGCCTAATCCTCCTATAATAATATTAGTTTTATTCTTTTTCGACTAATTATACGGATTCTTCTGCCTAACCATTTTGCTATTTGAGTACAGTTGTGTGCTTGTTGTTATATCGTATTTTTAAATGTTCACATTTCACATTAATGGTCTGCATTAATGTTAATGTGGCCATGGAGATATACATAAATATAGACAACACATGGTTTCAATAAACATGCCATACAGCTTGAAAAACAATTCCCATTTTGGTAATCGGATTTGGCCGGCTAATTAAAGGATGTTCTTGATGGACTACAGTAAAAGGTATTATTCGATCTAGAAAATTGTCTCGGAACTAAGAAATTTAATCTAGATAATATTTCAGGCAAGTCAATCATATGCAGCAGAGAATACAGAAATTTTATGTCTGCTTGACATCTACGAAGTTCTAGGGGCTCAATATTAAACGTAGTTAAGAGACTTACATGGCTGTAGCCGCGAGGTGGATATTCACCTGTGGAGCGAAAATTTAAATATTTTAGAAAACGTCTCTGTATTTGTTCTAACGAATGTGCTTGTAATTTGTAAAACGGAGACCACACCAATGATGCATATTCCAATTTTGATCTAATGAAGGAAAAGTATAATGGCAATATGCACTCAATCGAGGAAAAACAGCTAGTTGTTCTAATTACGAAACCCAGAATTCTCAAAGCAGCACCGCAAATATTGTTGATGTGGCTCGTAAATGACAATTTAGAATCAAAGGTAACACCCAGATCCTTCAACTCAGTGCACCTCTCAAGTTGAGTGTTATCCAAAATATAATTGAAGTTTTTCGGAGTACTTTTTCTCCTAAATGTCATAACTCTACATTTAGAAACATTCAAATGTAACTTATTGTCGACACACCATGCCTGAAGTGCATCTAATTGTTTCTGAAGATGCAGACAGTCGCTAGTATCGTCAATAGCCTGGAATATTTTCAAGTTCTCGACATAAAGCAATTTATGACAGTCCAAGACTTCTGCAATATCGTTAATAAATACAGTAAAAAGAAGTGGTCCTAGATTTGTTCCCTGTGGGACACCAGATGTAGAACAGAAGGTTTTGGATTTATGTCCTTTGTAATAAACATAATTTTGTCGGTTCGAAAGGTACGAAACAAACAAAGACACAAGTTTTGGTGAAAATCCAAAATTCGCAAGCTTATGCAAGAGTACCGCATGATCTATCCGGTCGAATGCCTTAGCAAAATCCGTGAAAACAACATCTACTTGAATATTATGATCCAGCTTTTCACACAAATATTGAGTAAAAACTGTGAGGTTTGTAACAGTCAATCGTTTGTTGATAAAACCATGTTGGGAAGTAGTTATTGTGGATCTTATCTGCGGAGAAATGATGGAAAAGAGACATTTTTCGAATACCTTGGCAAGATTACTAATAATCGCAATTGGACGATAGTTCTCAATATATCTTATATCACCTTTCTTGAAAACGGGTGTTAGTCTCGCAATCTTCCAGCGTTCGGGAAAAGTGCATGATTGAATTGCCAAGTTAAACAGAATACTCAGTGGAGCAGCTAAAGCACCTGCACAGTCCTTAAGCATGAAGCTAGGGATACAATCATCTCCCATTGTATTGGAATTCTTGAGCTTCTTCAACGTATAAAATACATCAGATTCATCAATATAGGAGACGTCAATTCGCACATTGTCGACACCTCGATGTGCACCATTTGAAAGACTATGGGTGGACTGAATATATACAGATTGGAAAAAATCAGCAAATCCATCGACAGGCTTTGTAAGCTGCTCATCATTTAAATAGTTTAGTACACAGGGCAATCCAGATTGAATAAACTTACTACGAACAAAACTCCAAAATAACCGAGGGTTATTTTTTATGGAATTTTGCGCCATATTCAAATAATTTCGATATAGTTCTTTAGAGTTACTCTTTATTTTTTTACGTAGTATTTTGTACTTATTTAAATAATAAATAGACTTTGTTGATTTATATTTTATACGGTACCTATGCTTGGTTTGTATATCATAGATATGCTCCTTGGAAAACCATATCGGATATGTATTTGGTACAGGATGTTTTAGTAGTAGTTTAGTGGTTTTAATTTTTGGACACCCTGTGTTACATAAATAAACTTAAATACTTCTCAAGTATTTGAAATCTGCAAACAAAGTTGCATTTTGAAGATTTCCAAATTATTTTAAAAACCTTAAAGTTTAGGTATTATAAACGTTATTAAAGCAGCCACTTATTTTGATTGGAAAATCCAAAAATGCAATAATATTCATACCATTCCATTTAAAAAAAGTAATATATTATGTATTGTTCTGACCTTTATGTACTTATCTTAAATTAATTCAAAAATTACAAAAAAAATATATTTTTACATTAGCCCCCATTTCTATTTTATTTAATTCTATCCTCTAATATTCTACTAGGTTGATTTAGCTTCGTTTCTTGTTGTTTCAGAGTTTTATAAACGATGTTAGAAATTAGTACAAAACTAACACAAAAGTTTTATATTCATTACCTATTTTTTTAATTTTGAAAGTTCTGCCAGACTATTTGAGTTTCAATGGTTGTTGTACCAATGTTACCATTGTTTGCTTCTGTAAAATAATAATAATAATTCGTCGCAAAAGAAATAACAAACAAACATTGTTGGGTGTGCTTTGTCCCTTTTAAATTGAATGCATTTAAAGTTCCAAATTGCTTTAATTAATTAATTGTTTCTGAGTCTTGCACATGAGAACATTCAAAATTAAACGGAAAAATGTTCTAGATCATTACTTCTTTCGTCAAATTTTGGAAGTCGGTTTGTCAATTGGTGCACATTATTCGGTAGTTTTATTGTAAATAATCTTATGTTGCTGATACTTTTTTCCACTTCTACGTCAATTATAACACTTTTAATTCGATTAAAAATCAATTTATTCCAGAACCTTTACAAATTATTAGGTTTTCGTTACACAACTTCGTCAGTTGAATAAAATTGATATTTAATTCGTGCCAATTTATAAACAACTAGCCCTGCCTGTCAACAAAATGATCTAGAGACAAAGAAATTCAGTGATATATAGGATTATGTTTACAATATCGTGGACAAATTAAGATATTTTTTAAATGTAACTTTATAATCATAAAAATCCTTATATCACTGTAACAATTCTACTCTAACAATTCTGTTCAAGGACTAGGGAATAAATTGATCTTTAATCGAATTAAAAGTGTTATAATTGACCTAGAAGTGGAAAAAGTATCAGCAACATAAGATTTAAAAAAATATAATTTTGATACTTTTAGAGCTTTTGGGACACTGTGTATAAAATGAAAATAATTCTATAACGTAGCCATAATAGACTGCATACATATATGTATGTATATCAGAAATCAAACTTTTTGAAAGTCACATATTTTCGCCACAATATTCGTTGCCGTATAGCGTGAGTATCCCAGTATACCAGCACATCACAGATTGTATTATTTTTTTGTTATGCAAAAATTGATGTGACCTTAAACATTTTTTTTCATCCTAATGAACAGATAATAATACAACAGGCTAAATCTGGGGAATAAGGCGCCTGTTCCAATGTTGATTTAATCGTTCCTTAGGTAAACAATGATAATTATGCCGAGAATTTTCTAAAAACTAAACCAGGAACTTTTGGGGCTTGCAAGATGATGATCCGCGATTAAATTAAATCATCTTACAAAGTGTAATTCTGAAATAGCATGCCTTCTTTTGTACTTTGTTTTATCTAAAATGTATTTATAATATTGATGAGTGCAATTGCAATGTCTTCCAAAAACTATTAATACCATCCATCTACTAAGTTCAAAAACAGCTAAAAAGCTAAAAATACCTTAGTCCATACAAATTCATGCCTACACCGATGGCGAGAAGAAGATAAATACTTTCACCTCTATCACTTTTTGTCAAATCCAGAAAATGACAATCGTTGACAATTCAGAATACAGTCCCGGAAACAAATTCCGGCAAATCGATAGGCCGTCGACAAATGTCAGTCAAATTTTCATCCTGTCAAAATTATAAGTGATCGGCCATCAGCACACACACTACATAGATCCTTTTTGAAACTTACGCCCTCAAAATTTTAGTTAACGATATCACATGGCCATACCAAAAAAGAAACCGTTGTCGCCTCAGGTACCTACATACTTAATTTCCATGCACATCTTCGAATTCGACCATTTCGGCATTTTTGCAGGTCTCGCAGGTGAGAGGCGGTGGGATCGGTGAACCGGTAATCCAAGTAAAGATAAAAAGTAAGAAATCTAAAGCTAGCAGGGAGGAAGATGTTCCGCCGACGAAACGAAAATCCAAAGAAAAGAGAATGGAACATTCTCCGCGACGTAGAAGTTCTTCGTCTAGGAAAGGTAAAAGAAAAATTGATAAATCGGAGAATGGTACTCAAACCACTGGCAGTTTGAAGAAATTAAGCCCTCGGAAGAAGGTGAATGAGAAGAGTAGTGTGCTTAGTGGTAGTAATAATAGTACAGGCAGCGCTAAGAAGAAAACAAGGTATTAACACTATTTAGCTTTTTTACCTGTTCAAACTTGTACTTACGAGATTTAACAAGTTCGAAACATAAATATCAACATACCTTTTCCTCTGCAGTAGATTATTTTGTCAATACATCTTAACATAACGTATACCTCGTGTGTTGCAGCTGCACCAGCTGCGTAGTCGCAAAAAAACATTCCAAACTAAAGGGATTCCAAACTAGCTACATCAATCATAAACGCCACGAAAACTGCTTCAAAGAGATCAACTACTCCGACGATGCTAGCAGGTCTCCATCTAGAACGGCATCACCTACCCCGAGCAGAGTCGGAAGTAACATTTCGAAGTCGAGAGCTAGTTCCGCCGGTAGTAAGTCAAACACCACGAGCGTCAAACCGTCTTTCCTAAAATCTCCTAGTATACGTAAGATCCATAAACCGCCTAGTGTCACCAGTCATAGCATCAACAAAACTACATCGAGTCGCGGTTCGAATCGAAGCGTTTCGTCTCAGCCGAAGACGTCGGATGTTTCCAAACTGTCGAATTCGTCGAAGTCGTCGAATCCCTCGAAGACTTCCAACGTTATAGTTTTGAATTCCCAAGTGACGGTTACGAATAACAATTCCAGTATTTGCAATACATTGCGTACAAGAAGCTCCCATAGGAGGAGGCAGCTGAGCGGCGAAGACTTGCTGAAAATTTATAAGTATATTCGTGTATTTAAATCATGTACACAAACATTTAAACGATTTCCCCTATAGAGAACAAGTGGATCGAGCAATTAGAGAAAAGAAGACGTTCACAGTTTGCGGCAATTACTGGGCAATAAGAAAGGCTCTAGTATCGCGAGGATGGATCGAAAAAATCGTCTTACACCACACTCAAAGCGACAAAGATAACATTCGGAAGCTCCTAAATATGACTTTAAACGAACTGATCGAGAACGTTGCGGATAAGAATACCGGCCACGTATACAAGAGAGTCATCCTATCAAAAATGCTCGGCACCCGCCACCAAGTCGACCTATTCTGGGATTACGGCAGTAACGCTTACCACGTTAACTCGGATAACGTTAAGTTAACGTTGATCAACAATATAAGACGCGGGATGTACAGTTACTCGACCAAGAACGGCCTGTGCGAATTGATGAAGAATTCGCATTGGTACAATTATCCGGGAGTGGCCTACATTCGGCATCCGCGTTCGTACAGTTTAGCCGAGAATGGGGATCCCGAGGAATTTGTGCGGGATTTCAAGATAACGGCGGCCATGTCGCTGCTGAAGTGGATCGTCTTCACCAGTGAGAATTCGGTATCTAAGGTGATGTCGGAGGCAGGGAAGGTGCCCATCAAGACGTTCCATTTCGCCTTGAAAGAGTGCGATAAATTCATTCAGAAGTTTAGGCATGAAGATATCGATTTTATGATACAAGATGCTATGGAAATCGATTGGAATCAGTTCTTGGATAGCTATTACAGGTAATTAGGTCTTGTCTTATATTTAGGTATCTTCGCAATTGTTAGGGTTGGTTCAGAGCTCAGAATTCTGCTCAAAACTTCTGGGTATTGGATATCAAAAGTTGCTCAAACAAAAAGATCCTTTCAAAACAAGAAAATTTTAGCTATAAATTTTCCTTTTAGCCAATCTTCATTTCGTGTAGATTATTTGGACAATTTTAATAAATCATCTCTCTTTCTCTCCAGTAAGGAAGTTTTGGGCTGCTATACAGTGTGTCATTTAAGACCGCGGTCTTGGATTGTAGCTATATCGTTAACTCAATAGAAATTCTGATTGACGGTATGTTAATGAGGATAAAAGAACCACATTTTAAAATTAATTTGACTTATAAAGGATGTCCCAAAAAACGTAATTATCATGTTTTTTTAAATAGAATGACCTACTTATTTCTATTGAACTGAGTGTACTTTCAGATGCTTTGTTTACACATAAAATAATTTTGCTTTAAAATGCGACCTTACCAAGTTATTGAATTTTCTATATTTTTTTGCCGAAATCACTACTTTAGTTACACTTTAATTCCCCCGTCATTTTTCAATTATTGTTAATTAAATTTTGAGAAAAGTCTAAACTGGCATCATTTTATCTTATAAGAGTGGAATGTTATGTGTTTATTATACAGGGTGTCCAAAAATATTATTTGCATATCAATATCTTCAATTCTATTTTATGCCATTTTCTTAAATGGAATGCCCTCTATCTAGTAGAATGTATCGATAGAGTATTTATTTACCTTTAAAATGATACCAATACTTCCACTTTTATCTTTTACTATTTTCTTTAAATTCCAATTAAATAAATAATTATCCATGTTTTCCATGCATTGTTTATAATAATTAGTGGGAAAGTTTAACTAAAGTAGTGATTTCGGCAAAAAAATATAAAAAATTCAATAACCTGGCAACGTCGCATTTTAGAGCAAAATTATTTTAGGGGTAAACAAAGCATCTGAAAGTACACTCAATTCAATAGAAAAAAGTAGGTCATTCAATTAAAAAAAAATGATAATTACGTTGTACGGTTTTTTGGGACACCCTTTATAAGTCAAATTAATTTTAAAATGTGGTCCTTTTATCGTCATTAACATACCGTCAATAAGAATTTCTATTGAGTTAACGATATAGTTACAATCAAAGACCGCGGTCTTAAATGGCCACCTGTATAACATTGTATCGCAGCAGACTGTTTCCTAGCAGCTCCCAACTGTTGACTCATACAACCCTAAGTAATTCAGTTTTAGCGATAATTTGTCTGATATAGTCCTTCAGGCAATCAGAGAGAGGTTATGAGGGTGGGGCATTTTGCAAAAGCTCTAGACAACGTTTGACAGTAGGTATT
>SMLS01073338.1:0-41331 GCA_004785975.1 Popillia japonica | reverse complement strand
ATTTTCTACATACATTTATACCTATACATAAACGTTTATAGCTATTTATTTTTACTGTTTGGTGTTCTAACCATGAAATTAAATGTTTACCTTCTGTCTTGCTGTAGTAGACAGCTGATAGCTTTAACATTTGGCACAGCACATATTGGAAATAAGACACAAATATTCCTTCATAAATCTGTTTGTCTACCTACCGATTTTATTGCTATTTCAAAATTAGCTACTTAGTTTTACAGTAACCGGTAAATTTCCCTAACACGTATCAATGTTAGCTACCTACCAGCGGCAAGGAATTTCTACATTTGCCGTTGCTTTATAAACAGTATAGCCACCATAAAAAACAAAATCAAACCATACGGCGAAAACGGAGAACTAAATTTGTTCATTTATTCATAGACAATGTATGCGTTTGTCTTAATTATTATAAATAACACCGCATGTTTACCAGTAAGTATCCGCAAATCCACGTAAAGGAGCGAAAACATGAGATCACCAACCTAATACATGAACAAGTGGTACATATGTAACGTAAATTGTTCGTAAAGTCACTTGACATGGGTTCGAGTTATTTGAAGCCGGTCAGGGCGCGGTCCATCAATCTTCATCATTTCCGCTACGGTCCGCTTCACAGTTGTACCGTTTAGTAATAATGATGTATTTCAAATCTCTATTTTCAGCGTACAAATGCTATGTGCTTATGCCTACAAATATTACTAGTCATTACGCTAAGATCGCATGCAGCATTTTGAAAAATGCTAAAATGGTCGTAATTTTCAGGTTCACATCTATATGTTTTAGTAGATTTAAGCGTAATACAGATTTATCAATATCATAGTTTCTAAACCAAACATAAGGGTATACTTCATAAGTTTCACGAATTCATTTATGATTATTTCCAAAATTATTTTTCAATGTGATATAATGGCAACCGTACATAAAAAGACAATGTTTTCCTTCTAACTGGAAGAATGGGAGATGGAGCATCTCTAGTCTGTCATCTTACTGCCCCGTTTATGTAAGGTATTGGCAAAAATACGTAATACATGTAGGTACATACATATGTACATATATGTACATATATGCGTACATATACGCGGATGACACTTAGGTTTATCTGCCTGTTCTACGCGGAATTGGAAGAGTAAAGTCACTTACATAAAATGCGATTCACAATCTTTGGCTACTTTTGGATTCCGAAGAAAGTCAGTACTCAATAGCAAAAAATCTCAAGTAATAATAGTCGGTATATCATAGATTTGCAGCGAACTAGACTTAATAAATATTCTTGGACCATGAAATTAACACTCATAGGCAGAAGTATCTGAGCATTCAAAAAATAGCCATTCTAATGATCGCTAGAGGATACACGACTGTCTACACCAAAGCCCGTCTCGGGTTGGTAAGGACCCTACCCTCTGGTCCAGAGGTCAGGTATTGCAAGAAAAACACAGAAAAGAGTCAGTTAGGAAGCAGATCCTTGGAGAATGACTAAAACTCTAGGAGGAGCAAGAGGATAATCCCCAACCTAAGATTCTGCTATCACAGAACGACGATATAGACTACCATCTAGCGCACATCTCACAATTAGAGAGACGAACCGATGCTTTCACTGCGGAGACCTGGTTCAGCAGAGCATACTTTCTTCATATGCCGCAGATGTAATACGCTGCGGCAAGGACTTACACAAGAGATGGGAAAGCGTGCTAGCCCCAATCGAGAACCGGCGTATTGATCGCCTAGCCAGGACTATATTGACTGCAGAGGGAAATGAACAGCATGAGGACCAGAGAGCGACCAAGCGTGAAAATCTAGAGTAACTGCCTCGTCAACATCTAATGATCAGCTGCATGAAGTAATGCCACTGCAGTCTCAGGCAGCATGGTCTGAGACGGGTTTTAGCAGGTAAAATTCTGCCATCTGTGAACTAGGTCGCAGATGTGTTTTGAAGATTTTTCCCCCTCTCATCAAAAAAAAGAAAGAAACAGTGAAATTAGTATGGGAAAACCGCGGCGCGCATTGAATAATACTTTTAAATTCAGACAACATTACCAATACATCAGCAATGCTTATTTACAGTGGAAGAAGTAAAAGAAGCCTTACAGATCTCTTCCGAACATCAAAACCAACATAAGATTGTTTGAAGCGTTTCTATTTCGTCCGCTTATTTACTGTGAAAGTGTAAATCACACTGCATTAGACAGGGAAACTGATTGTGAGTATAGAATTTAAAAAAATGCTGAATCGTACTTTAGATTGGTATCCCGTCAAACTTATCCGATTTAACTTTTTACTTTATTGCACTAGGTATATATTTAGCTATATGTTACTAAGAAAAAACTTCAGATAAAACTCTTTGGGACGCAAAGAATATAAACTTTTGAACAAGAATACCCCATAAGCGTAATTTCCTAGAAAATATACCAACTACGGAGTGTCGATCCTTGTTTATCCGATACTACCTGCATAAAATGCCAATCACGTGGCTCGAAAAGTATTTGTTCAGTTGACGTGTGCCGCAAAATGTCAGATGATAAAGTTGAACAACTTGTCAACTTTTGTCAATTTTTGTGTAAACTCGAGAATTCCGCAACAGAATGTTACGAAATGCTACAGACAGTTTATGGTGATAATTGTCTATCACGAAGGAAGGTTTAAAGGTGGTAAGGACGACGGTATCGATGATGAACGGCATGGACGCCCTCGAACTTTTAAAACCGACTTAAACAACGAAAAAGTGAAAAAAATTGTTCAAAAAGCCAACGATTAGGCGTGAGAGCTATTTCAGAGAAAGAATGTCTTAATAGGGAAGTGGTCAGACAGATTTTACATCAAGAGCTTAACATGAAAAGGGTTTGTGCGAAGATGGTGTCAAGACTGCTTTCTCCAGGCCAAAAACACAAACAAATGAACATTTGTACTGACGTTCTGCAACCTATCGAAACTGACCCGCCCTTTTTCGGAAGGGTAGTAACATGTGACGAGACATGGATTTTTCAATATGATCCCGTAACTGAGTGCCAATCTCTGCATTGGAAGTCTACTGATTCACCGAGATGAAAAAGCAAGGATGAGCAAATCGAAGTTTAAAGCTATACTGCTTGTTTTCTTCAATATTCGTGGAGTTATCTAAATTAGTTGGGTTCCAGACGGTCAAACAATTAGAAGTTTTGAAAACTCTCCGTGAAGGATTCGAAAGAAAAGGCCTGATTTATGAAAAAGAAAGAATGGATCCTTCATCAAGACAATGCATCAGGTCACAACGCTCTAAAAGTTTTTGACCTAACACTCAATCATGCTAATGGAACATCCGTCCTATTCACCAGATTTGGCTCCGTGTGAGTTTTATATATTCATTAAAATCAAAGCCCATCTGAAAGGAACCCCTCACAAGTCTGTATATGAGATTAAAGCAAAAGCGGCACAGTTATTCAACAACCTATCTGAAGGTGACTTTCACCACTGCTTCGCGCAATGGAAACTTAAATGGAGTGTGGCTCATGAGGCAGACTATTTTGAAGGAGATTAATGTATCATTGTTAAATTGTATCATTAAACATTTTTAGAGCCCTGTTCTCGTTATTTAATTCTCGGACTTCGTATATTATTTTATATAACGTATGAAAGCAAACGTGAACTGTTGGCTTTTATTAATTCTAATTTATTATTTAGTTGACAAAATTGACTACGATGAGATCTTTGCTAACCTTCACTCACACGACATTTATAGAAATTCATAAACATAAACTCTTCTCCTATACTTTACTGATGTAGAATTATTTCATGAAATAATGATGTAATAATTTAGAATTTTATAAACGATTGTAAGAGTGAACGGAACATATCTGCTATGCAATTACATACACGCATATAAATTGTGGTGCAAATCGTGTGACTAGAAATATAATCTTAACAATAAGTTGTTTAGCTTTTAGGACTTATGAGGACTACTACGATGGCTAGCCTGATTAATCCATTTGTGCATAGTAAAGCATATTAACGCAAACTAAGTAAAAATAAGAAACAATATACATACATATGTCCATAATGATTCGTTCTACGTATTAAGACCGACAGATAGCGATCTGATCTATCACGTATTAATCTTGTAACGAGGTGATGATTCACAGAAATAATAACAGTAACGTTCTATTCCTTAGTGAACTGAACAGCTGTAATGGGTGTGACATTTAAATTACTCCTTTAATACTATTGATATACCTGTAGCTGTATATCAAGATCTATTTAGTTCTTATTTTCTGCAAATTGGCTAACGGCGGTTTTTACAGTTGTTCAATATATTGGGATTATTATAAGTAAGGTATTGATTGTTGATGCCAAGAACTATTTTGGATTCCAAGACACCCTAAACATTAGTAAACTATTTCTGTGCTCATTACCGTGAAATTGCACGTGTACTCCTTGAGGTAGTGAAATATCAACTTATACGTTAGATATTGATAAATTGCTAGTAGCGTTACTAACTGTAGACACTCTAATGACAGCGTATATCTTCTTTGATTTTGTGTTGATCTCATTGGACGTAATACAAATATTAAATTTGCTATTACGAATATGACATCCTATGTATAGATGCATGTTGACTCTTAGTTATACTTACTTAGCCTGAAACCAATAATCCTAATATAAGGTATATCAATTTATTTCTTTCATTTGTATGTATTTAACGATACGCCTAGTTTTAGTTTCTTCGTTTAGTTTTTTAGTCTTTCCGCACATAAAACCTTGCAAACTGCCTATTCTATTGTTTATTGCTTCAACAATCGCTACTTTACCAGGAGTACTGTAATTTTTCCATTTTTCAATTATTTTTGCAACGAAATATTAAAAACTAGGAAAGGAAAATTGAGCATATCTATAGTATGATCACCTGTAGTAACTAGAGACAAACATATATTTTAGCACAGCCAGTGTACATTATGATTAATGTATGTAATAATGTAAATGTACCGTCTAACGCAGAAAGGGGAGCCAAATAAATAAGATCGAAAACTTCCGTAGTTCTACTCTTTATTATAAATGCTTCTAGAACGGCGTCGTTATATTGGTCTTATGGTTTTCTCGTGTTTTGATTTTTATACAACATGAAGTGACGTAGAATTGCAGTCGAAAGTAGACAAGCCGTTTGATGGCACTAGGAAAAGAACAAACTTACGTCACCAAAGTAACCGAACTGGTTCAATCTTCAATCAGTGCCATACAAATCACGTTTTGGCAGATATAAGTCTTGAAAAGAACACGCAAAACTAATTTCTCCTTCCTCGATAGGTATGAAAGTAGTTGTTTTAGAAACGCAGAAACAAGGAACATTATATTATCTGAAGACCACTCTGCACGAATCAATTAATTTTAACTTACTACCTATCATATATATTAAACGTGTTTGTGCTAGAAGAAACTTTTTATGTGATGGAAAGGAACCATTAATATTGTTACGAGTACAGCCAAAAATCTACGACCACCTAATCAGCAATTTTAATGACAATGAGTTGGATAATACCTAGCTGAAAAATGGTATCAGGATGACAATATACCAATCAAAACATTCATCCGAATTTCAGTTGCCATTTTTAATAACGATGTATGTCTTTGCTAAACAACGTGTAGTTGCAATTCTCTAATACGATCTGTGAAATACAATAGCATTCCCATCAAGAGGGAAGCAGAAACGTTCATCTGGAAATCAGGGTCTATCGAATCTTGTCCGCTTGTTTGTAGTTGCCTCGGAAACGCCGAATCGCACAGGCATAAGAATCTGGAGAGATGAGAAACCAGATGACAAATTCATTAGCTTCGGAAGTTTTTCGTCCATTCTCCAATTCTGAATACAAGCTGACAAATGTACTTCCGAAGTCATACTGGCTGTCACGGGAAACTAGAACAGTTACCAGCACATCACAGAACTTTATTGAGATAGGTGCCAAACCACTCTGAATACTGCGTACAGAATACACACATACATTGCGCAGGTCTAATAAACATACATACTCCTGCCTAGAAACTGTGACACAGAAGAAACTCTTGCCTGTCTTACTACCAACTGCTCAACAATGGATAGAAAGAGATAAAACTACTTTCAGACCAACCGTTTATACGAATCCAGATTAGATGAGTTTATTCTCGATCAACTGGCCAACAAGCCGAAAATATCATAAGATGTAATGGGCGAGCAAAGAACTATTATCAAAATAAGGAAAGATCACTTTACAAACATGTATTCTTAAACGGCGGTGGTTGAAGGATGTTAAGGAAAAATAAATTTTAAACTAGGTATCTGAAATATTTAGACCTGCGGATATCGAAAGAAGTTTTTTAACTGGTATTTAGACAAGTTAACATAAATTGTAATTTCAAGTCATTATTTTGATAATGAAAATGTACTGCCCATTTGCGGAATGTACAATAAACATTATTGTGTCCAAACTAATTTACAGCTGGATCTTTCAGAACTGCCACTACAAACTCCTGTAAGAACGATAGGATTACTTAGTAATAATTTGTACTGCTCAGAAATACTGGATACTATATGAATAATTTAATATTACTTTATTAACTTTATTGCTGTTTTGTAGATTATTTTTGTATTTTTGTTTTATTAAGTGGGAATTAATATGTAGGTATACGTATTTAAATTCTTTCTTAAAAGCGTTACGAAAATTGCTTGTTACGATTTAAAGTTTCCAGTTCAGAATCAATTACAAAAAAATTCGCAAAGGAAATGTGTGTTATTAAGTTACAATAGATGTACATACAAGTAATAATCCTAACTAATAAAAAAGCTAATTAGTTAAAGGAATTCAGTTCTTACTTTATGTATCATTCGTGTTCGGTATTTGTAAGATCACGAACTTGCACCGTTTTGTAAATTTAATCATCTCTCCCTCTCTGTTCAAATACAAAACTTACGTACCTACGGTATTCTTACGAAATTTAGGCGCTTTACATGTATACATATTAATAATTCAACTTGCCAAGATAACTTAAAATATACGAAATTGTAAGAAGTATTGTTCTAAACCCTATCAAGATATTTACAATTAGACATAGTAGCTTTAAGAAGTAGAAGACTATATTATAGCAAGTAACCCTAAATATGGTTCGTTTTAATTGGAGGCAATGTTATCTTGCAACATAGGAATGTTTGAATCTCGAGGAACAGCGTTTAGGTAAACATATTCTTTGGGAAAAGTGTCTTTATCGCGCTAAACTTCAGGAGCAAGATATATTGGTAGTGTTTTTCAATGCGCGAATACCTATTAAGCATATTAACACTTAATCTTGGCGATTATCTATACGAACTCCATAGATTTTACGCATGCAATACCACGTAGTAATACACCTAGTGTTAAGATAAAACATATTACGAGCTATAATAATGAAAACTTGTCATACATTTCTTGTGTTTCTCTTGAGTAATTTCAATAAAAATTCAAAGAATTTGGGCATAGCTGCATCACAACAAGCTCAAGAATTCACTCGACAATTTAAGAACATTTCGCTGCAAGTATTTCGGTTAAAAGTACGTTGTACGTTGAGTCAAAGAACGAGAAGCCATAAGATTCCTTTTTATCTCGAGTTCGAGTTGATCACTTGCCATCCAGCATAATAATCGTCAGTAACAAACTCTTTGATGTTTAACTCTTTGTGTTTAAGAAGTCGCCGACAATTTATATTTCGAGGGGAGAGAGAAACTTGATGCTAGTGAGAGCACAATTTGCTACAAGAACGGCTTCACTTCCTTTATATTATCGTCACATAGAAAGGTACAGAATGTAACACGTATTTTAATCATTTTGCATAGACAATGGTACTGAAGATGTGTATACAGTGTGGACACTTAGCAGATAAATTCAGTAACACTAAAGTTTCTATTTTACAAAAATATTGAAAGAATATTGAGTTATCTTGATAACAATCAATTTGAAATGATTACGTATATCTCTATATGGTGATATTTTTTGAGTTTAAACGTGTGGACGCGAATCCTATATGGACATCGGCTTCGATTTCTAAACACTTACTATTCTAGAGCGAGAATGTTTAGTATGAGATATAAAACTTTAAGGAGTATTATAATACTGCACATTCGCTACAAAGCAATTTTAAGGAAAGCTACCTTCATTTTTTAAATACTAATTGTAAGTATGAATTCAATGTTGTTCTTTTAGTGCTGAATGCTGGGCTGCAGTAGAAAGTAGGTAATGCTGACACGGCATGCATATGCTAGAAATGTTGAAGATCTAGAAGGAAAACCCTTAAAATTGTGTTCACCTTGCTTTTTAAATACTTAGCACCCGAATGGAGAGCTATAATCTTGCGTAATAATGCGATATTTACCCAATTGTAACTCACATATGTAGTTTTTCTTGGATCAGTGGGACGTTTACGTACTTGACGTTGTTCAAACAGAATACATGCTATGACTTAACTATGTTATAGAAGGACCTCCCCAGTAACCAGGTACGAGCCTTTATCCTACCGCATCCTAGTTTCTGAGAATAATCAACGTTGTTTGGTGCGTTCTTTATATACCGTTAATGTTAGTCTCCGCACAAATAAGCGTTCGTAGAGCCGTGTACTAGATATACACCTACCACCCTGACTGGCTCTCGTCCGATTCCTGTCAGTAATTTTTTTGTCAATGTCATTGTGCACAATATTAACAATTTATTTAATGCAAATTAATCATAAATGGTGTTTCGCTCCTGCCCTCGTGCCGATGATTAAATACGCGTGGCTTGCGCCAAAATTATTAGTACCTAGAGGAAAGAATGCATTTTTTAAACGAAATGTGCTTCCCTTTGTTATTTATGCTATGGTGCGCTTGCAAAACTTTGTCGTTTATAAAATGGGCCAGGTGCTCGTCCACTTTATCGTGTTCTGACGTATCGACCGAAGTAATTGATAGAGAATGAAATAATTTCATTATACTATTCGCTACTGTGAAATCCACCTCATAAGGCAAATTTGCTTCAAATATATTTATTAATAAGAATAACACGCCGAAACATATCATTTATGAATAATTTGGATGAAATGTACTCCTAATTGTTACTATTGTGCTCAATAAGATTGAAAAAAATTTACTGGCAGGAATCGAACGAGAGTCAGCAGCATTGTAGACGTATATTCAGTCCGCTCCGCTACGCGCGCTTACTTGTACGGATACGCTCATTAACGGTAGGTACATATACCATATAATGAACGCGCAAAATAATGTTGATTTTCCTCAGAAACTAGGACGCGTTAGGATAAAAGCTCGTACTTGGGTACTCAGGGGAGATCCATCCATAACATTATTAAGACCGTGTCGGACAACCCTGGTGTGCTTCTTGTTAGTCTGCTTGTCGTCTGGCTTCAACTGTACAAACACGCTCTGCTCGCTTGCTTAAGTGCAAATACAACTTAATGGCTGCCATTCATACCATCTATACTGCAAATATTTAGAAAACATAAAACTTAAAGTTCTTGAGTGCGAGCCGTACAAGCATTTGATCCATTAAATTCGAAAGCAGCTCAACTCTGGCAACTTACAAAAAAAAATTTTGAATACAGGATTTCAGCCATACCTAGTATTTAGGAGTTTGTATTAAAAGTAAGCTTTGGTTTGCACTTTGAACAAAATTATCTATATAGTCTTAGTGGTTTTCTAGAATATGGCTTTACATGGCCTTATCTGTCCAAAGTATTTTTTTTTTGTTTTGTTAGGCGCCTGCGGGATCGCAGTCTATGCGCCTTTGACAACTACTACAAACAAACGTATTAATAAATATTATTAACAAAAAGGATGAGAGTATTACTAGGATCAAACTGGGACACCCGTTTCACATCTCGGGGCTTTTTGAGATGACTAACACAAAAGACACACATTAATTCGGCCGAAGCCGAAAGTATTGTACTTTCTTCAATTACAATAGTAATTTGATTCTGAATACATAGAGTAAAGTGGGGTAATATGGCTTATTGGGTAATATGGCATGCTCTTGTTTTTATGGTTTATATCCAGCAGATGAAGTGCTACTCACTCAATTAATATCCATTTGTGGTATACATGTACATGGATACATTGTGAAATACTCCACAACATTCGAGGTTGGAAATGTAACATTTTCAGTAAGCATACTTCAAATTGCTTTTCACTCATCATGCACATGTCTCGACAAACGTCGATTAGTGAATTTTTAAACGTGAATTGAATTATTTAACACCAACTGGTATCCCTAACCTAACTTTTGATTTTCGACTGGCGCATCCATGTATGGTCAGTTATGTGCAACGATTCCTTTTATGCATGAAATGTGAGGAAATATGTTTCCTGAAAGTGTGGCATATTTCCCCGAGACTGATTGTTCTGTTCTTTTGCATTACAGTCGGTCAAGTTGCCATGAAAATATATAAGACGAAATATGAGGACAGTATGGTCCGAAGATGATCTTAGATATGCGATTAGAGATATTGAAGACGGTGTAGCGTCAATAAGGTAAATTAGTCGCACATATTCGATCCCTGTTCGTACCCTAATGAGACGAATGAATTTGGGTAATTTTGGTAGACTAAAATTAGGTCGTAAGAGCTGCTTAGGCGCAGAACACGAAAATAAATTAGTAAAATATGTACATCCAAAATATGGAAAAGCATGGATTTGCTCTTACATCTAAGGTTGTAAAACAACTTGCATATTCATTTCTTGTTCAACACAACATTCCTAATAGCCTTAATGTCACTAAACAACTTGAAGTGAATGGTTCTGAAGAGACAGAAAGAATTATCAATTTGTGAAGCCCATGGTATGTCTACAGCTCCAGCTAAAGGCATATGCAAAGCAGAGTGTAATTGATATTTTACTCTCCTGGATAAAATATTTGCGGAAGACAAACTGAGCCAAATTCCTAGCAAAATTTTTAATGTTGATGAGTTGGGATTAATAAAACATCGGCAAAGTTGTAGCTGCAGAAGGTACAAAAACTGTAAATTGTGTGACTAGTGCAGAAAGTGGTGACACCATTTCAGTCATAGCCTGTGCTAACGACAAAAACAACAAAAGAGAATTTGCGGATGGCTTACCACCTGGAGGTAAAGTCATTATTAATAAAAAGTCGGCTTATGTTACAACACATATATTACAACTTGGCTTCGTGAACACTTTATACCACGAAAAGAAGCACGCAAGGTGTTCCTTATTTTAGATGGCCACTCGTCACACTGTTCCGATGTTGAACTATTAAATCTTGCAGCAGCTAATAATGTGATCTTGTTGTGTTTACCAAGTCATACAACCCACGGGTTGCAGCCATTAGATCGATCGTTTTTTAAACCCCTCAAATCATACTGGTCACAAGCATGTAGTACCTGGGTTAAAAATCATCCCGGTCGTTCTTTAAATAGACTACAATTTTCTGCACTTTTACATATTGCATGGTGTAAGGCACCTACAGTTCAGAACTTGTGGCATTTTCCCTTTTGGTCCATTAAAAATTCCCGATCGCGCTTTTGCACAAAATGAGCCTGCAAATTTCAACAATTCTGGGGCTAATGCTGAATACTTAGTCAACCGTGCACGAAATCCTTTTGAAGAGATTTCTGACTTGCCTTGTATTCCTGGACCAAGTGGATGTCAGAAACAGGAGCAACACTAAAATGAAATTGAAAATAGTGGAAGATGCTGCTAAACTTAAACGTCAACAACAAAACAAAAATGTGCTAATCAAAACAACAAAAAGAGAAAGCGAAAGGCAGTTATTACGAGGAAAACGGATACCGGGTCCTCAAAAAGTAAAGTAGGTACCAGGGGTTATGATGAAAACCATTAATTCACATATTGAAACGGATGAATCAGAAATATGTGTGCTAAAAGCAATTGGGCGCAATGTGTGGCATGCTCACGTTGGGTTCACGGTTAGATTTCTTTGACATTTTATATTGAAAAATTAATATTTTAATATTAAACTCCAATTTTTTACTAAATAACATGACATTTTTAAATCATTTTTCTATGTTTAATTGTTTCTTTGTTTCGTTTTACGCCTGCAAATAAAAAAAAAATTAAAACTATAGATTACATTAATAAATTGACTTTTAGTACAAAACAGATGTCCATTAGCTCTTAGAGCACCAATAATTACAGATATTGAAGAACATTACATCGAAGAATTCTGAAAGAAACCAGAATAAGAGGCATATTACTTCAGCCTAATTACAGTTATTATTATTGAAAGGATGAGCCATGAAGCTGGGTAAAACACATTTATGCTAAACATAGTGAATTTACCTGAACCACTGAATTGCAGTTTGTATGGGTGGTCCATTGAACAGCATCGTACGAGTAGTTTATAATACATATATCGAATCAAGAACTGGCTCAATTACATTTTAATTAACTCTCTTCTACATAATTCAGTTAAGTTAAGCCATTCTACACACAGATATCTTCATAAAGATATGTTCGTAAACAACAGTGTTTTCAAATGGGTATTATTTTCGAATTTTATTATATAAACCTGACATAAGATAATCTAATTATAGAAACCAAATATTGAATTAGAAGTTCTCCAAAAGTTTATGCTATGTCATCCAGCCAACCCAATACCATATCATTTAGCACACTAAAAGTATGCTATTACAATTTATATCAACGCAGTGTCAAGGATTCAAAAACTCTCCTTGCATATTTCACTTCATTCGAACGAATTACTTAGGAGCTGGAGAACACAGGCGGTGGGCATCAGTCAAACTAAGAAAACAGAATGCTCAGATAAATATCACAAGATGTTCTAATTAACACACTTTCATATTATATAAAAAAATCAGATTTAAAACGGATGTTTCTAACATCACTCATTTTTGGAAACTTTCTTTCGTTTTAGAACATATATATTGTTATGTGTCACTAATGACGCAAAATTAAAAAAAATATGAACAGTTTAGGAAAAACCAGATTATAATGTGATTATCTAAATACCCCACCCTGAACCCTTACCTGTAATTTCCCAATTAATTAAATGTGTGTGTGTGTTTTTCGTATCCGATATCCTCTTGTGCGCGTTACAAACTCCTCCCTGCCGTTTCCAATCTTGTTTTCCTTTTTTCGGGTTTTTTTCACTGTTTACTAGTTTAATTTTGATGGTTGAAGGTCTAATGGGCACTTATAAACTTATACTTGTTTTCAAATGTTGTATATTCGTTAAAATAGGTTTTCGTGAATTCTTTTTTCTGTCAGTCGTCAAAACTTCGTCAACAACTGTCCCCTCCCTTTTGTTTCTCCGTTTCACCCAGGCCTACCACTCCGTAAATTACCAAATGTACTGCTTGATATTTTTTAAAGATGATTTTCGTAATCCCAGCTTGAATTTCATGTTTGTTGTGCCGAAATGGATGTAATTATGTATTATATATATGTTTGTGATGTGTTTTTACAATAAATTTTGAGGAATAAAATTTTTCACATTATAATCTGGGTTTTTTAATTTTTCCCCGTGCACGCCGTTGGCTGGAGTTATTTTTTCTTTAACTAATTAATAATTAATTAATTAATATAATTGTTTAATTTAATTTAATTTGATATATAAATATATTTTTTAATTCAAATTTAACACTCCTAACACAAATAAGGATATAGTGCGAATAATAACAATAATAACATAACAATACATACCGGGCCCGCACGCACGACCTGCTGATACGTTTAGTGTAAGATGAAAAAGAACTGCGAAGAGACGTCCCTTACTTAACACAGGACACGTATATCAGTACTGCTCGCTTCGACGAATGCATTCATTGTATCTATTTATCTAACATATTCAAATCCTATGCCTGCTCTAACACATTGAATATCCTATCAACAGATCGAACGTGCGCACTCTGTATAGATACATCTCATTAGTTAAGATACGGTTGCTCAAAGTGAAACTCGGACAATATACTTATGAACACATTGTTTATTATGTTCAGTATTCACAAACAATGCCGAATGGTTGTAGCATCCTTCTCATAATGAGAATATAAAAAAATATTTGATGTTATACTAATTTAAATCATTGGTATTTTCCGACGTGTACATCTGCATAATCTAACACAAACTGCAACTCAGGCACCCTGCAAATATGTTTATATGTAGGTATGCGATATATAGGTCTGAAATCGTTTAAAGATCGCGGAGCATCAGCATGTAGTCAAGCTATGATATGTTGCCAAGTGTATTAGGGTATCCAGTTCTATTGTATTAATTGTGATACAAATCACAATTAATATCAAGATATTGCAAACATGGTAGGCAAACGACATTTAACGGTATATGATGTTATTATGTTTTTCAAAACCTACATATATGTAATAGTGTAGAAAATAAACGTACAACTTTTTCTAAAAATAAATATGAAGAACGATGGAAAACAGTTAAAAGAAAATTAAAAAATCAAAAGGTAAGTGCAGTAAATTCAGCGAAAGAATTTGAACTATATTATAAAAAGCTGTATGAAATATTTTAAGAAAACAATGTCCAGAAAAAACTCTACACTAGCGATGTTAATAAAAAGAAGAGCGATGACAACTAGTAACTGGAGTAAAGTTATTTTTGCTGATTAGGGTAAAATTAATACGTTTGGCTCAGATGAAAAAAACTTGTGTTTAGAAAAAGCCGAAACCGAAAAAAAATCGTATATCGGTATGAAGCAAGGCGATAGGATGGTTCAAATACGGTTTGAAAATGTATGAACGATTGCCTATTATACTGGGATCAAAATATGTGTTTATAAATTTTAGAAAGGAATATAAACTAAACTGCCGAAAAATTAAGGATTACTAAAGATTTTTATTTCTAACAATGATCCCAAGCATACAGCTTGGAAGTCCAGGATGGGGTTACTCTATAATTGCCCTCGTGTCTTGGAAATGCTGCCACAAGCAAGTTGTAGCAAGTGTTCATGGATGAATGGAATAATGTTTATGGATGAATGGAATAAAGTAAAACCTTCCTATTGTCAAAAATTTCTTTCGCTCCATAGCACAACGATTGACAGATGTCATAGGAACCGACGACTATCCAATAAAATATTACGTAAATATTAAAGTTTAGCAGTAATCAATTTTATTCAGTTTGTGCTACTTTATATGTATTCTTCTGGAAATTCAGAAAATTTGAATTAACATTATTTTCTGTTTGTTAATACTTTGGAAACATTTACAATAAATAATGGTTTCAGATACTGTCCAAGATTTACTTGGGGCAACTATACCTACTACATATTTTCAACTTTTACATTTTGGCAGGATCTCTGCTTTGATACATGTCGCAGGGAGTATAACAAAAAATGTGCAAAAAGTAACTATGTAGTAAGTCAATCGTTCGATTTTATTTTCCAATGATATTGTATGGAAACACCTATGTAAAAAATAAATATGAATCTAAAGCCGTTAGTTCTTATATGCAATTTGCACATCACTTGATATGTCACGTTGGTGTTACTTGTCTTTCTGCCATCTGCTCCAGTTATTTAGAATCCTAAATGCATCCTGCATTACTTTCTTTAAGTGTATCAACTACTCCATATATTTTTTATCTGTGGTAAGTGCAACTACAGTGGTTTCCAAGCTGTAAACATGTTTTTTGTTGTTAGTCATATTATTTTGGACACATATTCCGGGTGATGGAACAGCATGAAGTTACTGCAAGTTATTACTATCGTAAATGAAGCTCAGCTATTTTACCTTGAACTGTGAATTATCACATAATAAACTGGGCGATATTTGGAAAAATTATGGGTAGATGTAATCTCAACCGATTAGGGCATTTTATTAATCTGTAACGAAAACGATTTAAGTAGGTATATATTCTTGCCCGGTTGACAAAAATGTAATCTCGGCTGGTGAACAGCTGATGTACTTACCTGATTAATGCCCGGTTTCTCAAACGTCAAACAGCAGTTATCTGTTTGGTATCTGGCAATTTAACAAGACATGTCTTTGTTAAATCGCCAGATACTGAGCAGATAACTGCTGCTTCACGTTTCAGAAACTGGGCATAAGTGTTTTTGTTATTGAGAGCTATAGTTCGAACCACGAATGTTTACAGTTACGTCACTATCAGCCCCTACAAGTTACGATGGATTCATGTTTATAATTTAATGTAAATATTTTGCATGCGTGAGACGTAAATTGAAATGTACGTCTTCTAGGTTACGCACAACGTTTAGAATACGTGCATATACAGGGTGTTTGTTCATTCCTTGTTTTAATTTAAACAGTATGTACATATATGTACGTCAAATATTTTAAGATCCGTAAAAAATTAAAAAAAAATAGTGTTTAATTTTTTTGAAAAAGTCAACGTTTTTATGTTAGATAGTACCTACACATTGGGATGCCGATTGAAAATAATACATTAAAAGAAATTGCTGTTTAGTTATTTTAAACACAGTCCAGTGACCTGTATAAAAATGTCTGTGTTGGCATTTTGTAATATGAGAGTGGTCATTCATAAAATAATAACATTGTATTTACACGCTAACAGATGTGCGATAATCCATAAGCATGGTTTAAAGGTCCATTGTGTATTGTTGTCCATTATGTACACATAATCATCAATAATAAAGAAAATATCAACTCACTGTGTTTGCCAAATATCCTAAAAAAATTGGTAAATGACAGTTTTTCTTCTGATCGCACGATCATAATAATTGTTCAAAATTACCACCATTCTCTTGAATACATAGTCCGGCACGACGGATAAGTGACTCACGTACATTTTCACACAAATTACGTTGACGTACTTATATGGTCTGTTTCCATAATAATATGTTCACGCAATTCGTCAATATCGTTGACTTGTGTTCTATAGACTCGGTCCCTCAAACATCCCCATAGAAAGAAATCAACCGGATTTAAGTCTGGCGAACATGGAGGCCAGTGCACTGGTCCACCCGACCTATACAACGAATATCACTGAACAATCAGCTGTAAATATCGTCATATTTTTACGATATAAACACAGCTGCTCCTAGCGTCTTCCAATTCGTATGATTGTTTACAATATCAGCATTTGTTCTTAATACAGTCGAGGGTATATTTACGTAGAAGATACACACGCACACAGTTGCGGTATGTATAGAGACCGCCTTAAAAACATTTTCCGATATTTTCTTTATTTTTTTTCGCACTTATTTGAAAACTTTTACAACACGAATTTTTGCCATTACATTCTACATGTTGGGAAATTAATGCCCTTAAAATTAGGAAAGCGAATGACCAAACACCCTGTATAAAGCTGAAGGAATGAGTGCAATAGAACATAGAGCGCAGTATGTGACTGGTATTTTGCGTACAGAAAAGTATTATTACTACTGCGCTGCATGTTCTATTGCACTCATTCCTTCAGATTTATATATGCACGCATCCTAAACGTTGTGCGTAACCTAGAAGATAACTATGTAGTTCGAATCACGAATGAACCAGACTCTTTTACTTACTTACACTAACCTAAACTTAATTGTTAATGCAAATTATAATTGAAGACATTCTGGTATGTATAAAACACATGGAAGAATAAGTGTATACAATAACAACTATTTCTAAATAAAAATTTTGTTTGCTACTTTTGAGATTAGAAGCGGCCTAGTTTGCCTATTGAAACTGCAATAGGCAATGCAGTTACACACGGGATAACATAACATCTCGGCTCCAAAATTTTTATGTACATATGTAAATTACCACATCTATTATATACTTTCTAGATTTTATATGAAAATAATTTTCCTTCCAATATGCAATTTCGTCTTTCGCAGGGTTCTATTGTTTACCCGCATTCTAGTGGATTCCGATTGTGCCGATCTCGTTTTCTCTTCGTCGAGGCAGCCCTCATTGAAATACACGCTGAGATTTCTTGTTTATGAACAATTTATATATTATTCGTTTTGTTCAATCGTCGGATTCGATGTCGTATCGTTGCATTTATCCATCCTTGTCGTAGTCATCAAATGCGTACTACAACAGCGGACGCAGACAAATACATACACAAAACTGTCGCACAGCAAGACCATTGTTCCTGGGTGGATGCTGGTTGCAATACCGTACCGAAGTATTCATGTTCTTGATTGAAACGCGCACCACCGAGTGAAAGCTCTTTCTGTTTAATTTAATCGAACCGGAGACTACCGACGGAGATAGGAGGTGGATCAACGGACAACATGTGCGTTAAATAATGGCCTTTTGTGGGTACTTCAAATGTCCCGTCGTCTCCTGCTTCGAAAGGTAAACAAACAACGACAACTTGAATTATGGATATAAACAGATTTGACAGTTATATGTTGTACGAAATGCGGAAACATGCGTTAGTATCAATACTCTAAAAATGTCCAGTTTTCGAATAACAGCATCGTTTATTTGAATATAAGACATTATCAGATATAAATACATATTGTATGTCCATAAATATGAAAAAACTATTAATTCAACCCTGTACACGTTCGCAATTACTTAAAAGCACAGTTACAGTCACGCAGAAATCCATACATACGAAGCTGTCACGAAAAAATTGATTTCGTTTGAAAAAAGTGAATATACCAAAAAATACATAAGAGCCAAATATTGATTCCGTAAGTTCAAATATGAAATAAAATATTTTAACATAATATGAATTATTACGATCAAATTAACGCTACAGAAAAATATACATACATACATATATTATGTACTCTAAAAGAATATATACTTAAATTTAGCGTAAATAAATGTTGATAGATCAATTAATATTTAGTTGAATCTCTCTTTGTCCCTATTACTTCCCTTAACCGAATATTTCTGGAAAATACGATTTCCTTTTTTGTTTCAACTTGTCGCTATATGTTTTCTACGTACGGGGAGTTCTAATTCTTCATAAATGCCCAATAAGGTTCAAGTCCAACGACTAAGGTATACGTTGCAAAACAATATATTCCTTGACAACATGAAATATGGGTTTTGGGTCGTTGTCCTGTTGAAAATAGCAGCACCCCTTTGTTGCGGATTTATCCAAACTGCTGTTCAAAATACCCAGATAAACAAATTGGTTCGTATTCGTTTCCATAAACTACAGTTTTCCAACTCCATTCGCCGACATCGAGCCCCATACCATCACCGAACCTCCGCCATGTTTCACAGTTAGAAGAAGATTTTTCGACTGCAGCTCTGTATTACATTGGCGTAAGTAATATTTTTTGTTTGCCATCACAACCGAATACATTGCTCTCATGGCTACAGCCGCTCCGTTTTGTTGATTTCGAATTAATTACTTCTTTACGGCATTCTGCTGCGAAATCCGGAATCTCTCAACAGTTTTCGAACCGTTTCGGAATTCACATTAACACTGTGATTGGTTTCCAAATTATTTCGAATTTCTAGAGCTATAGAAATTTTACCTGGCCGATGCCTTCCAGCTTTAATTACTAATGATTTGGACTGGAAAGTATGCTTTTTGTTGTTGCACGGTTAATTTGACAAGCTTAACAGTTTTAAAAAATGTTGTGTATGTGAAAGAAAACACATAGGCATTTTTCTACGTCTTTTTCTATCAAAATATCAGCACAAACTAGATGAACTTTTCAAATAAACGCATTGTATATCAATTGACGGAAAACAAACTAGCGAAAATATAATATTGTGACATCTAACAAGATATCTACAAATTATAATATTTGTGATACATTAGATTTTCTATAGAACGGACGATCGCGGGCAAGAAATCCAAGTCTATCTATGCAGACTGCGACTGAGATAGGCACACAATTGTTGTCGCATACTACCATGCGCATTTCAGTTGAATTCATACGTCCGCCTAGCGCTCACTCCTTCAAACATCTCTCACAGAGATAATAGAGATGGGGAACTCCAATGTTAGCTACTTGTATCTTATTACCGCCATTTACGGTTGTTTAGACAACTAATTTTTAAATATTTTGTAGCGGAAATACTTATTATTTTTATTTTTTTAATAGAAAAATAGATGTATTATAAGGAAAATCACTAACAGCTGGCTTGAATATCATTTATATCAAATTCATAGGAATAAAGATGATACAAATGATAACAAAAATTCAAGCTGATCTGTTAATGATTTTCCTAATGTTAGATTCATTACGAGCAAAGTTGTTGTAATGCGAATGACTGTAAATTTCTAGAGAAATATATATACATTATTTGAAAGGAAAAAACAACAATTCTCATAACAAATAAAAGGTAAGGGTTTTTTCACATTTTACATGTATTTAAGGAAAACTATAATATCTTTACAAATTTATTTATTTTTTCTAGATAAATATTTGTGTGCTTGCATAAAAATGTTGTCAACACTTCTCATCTGGGATTCTTTGCCTGCTAATAGAATTCTATTACTCCATTAATTGACCAATTGTGACAAAAAAAAACAGTGAAAATAGTTTTAAAATGTTGATCACATCAGCTGTGTGATTACAATGGTTCATAAAATTAAACTTTACCTCATCTTTTAAAATATTCAAGATAGTGTTATACATTTTTTTATTAGCAACTGGTGGAATTATTTCTTGCAATAATGTATATTTTGCTTGTATCAACTGGTATCAACTGTGACGTGCAATACCGCAATTTGGAAAGATCTCCACAATATTCTTTTGCTTGCACAAACATATGCCACTCTTTTTTAACACAACGTTGATGTAGTACGTAGCAATTAATACAATGCACTATCGCTAAATATTGCACACAAACAAATCACAAATATATATTCCAAGAACGGCAAATAAACTCGAATACACAACTAATCTACCCGCAACAAAAGTAAACAAACAATATGGCGAACGCTAATGTTACCTTAATACCAAGAATACGTGACGTTATTTACGTAGTCGCGCCATCTCTGGCGGTTTAGACAACTAATTTCTAATAGGATAAGTCTTGTAATTTAAGTTCCTCCCCCGTGATCTCTCATATTAACAAAGAGCGTTCTGAGTGGTAACGGTCGCTTTAAAAATGGAATATTATAGCCGGAGCAGAAACTGTTTATGGTAAAACAATTTCACGGTGGTAATTTTGCGGAAATAACAGGAGGTAATTGTTAGTTAGATAAATCGCCCCGTCGATAGGAAATCTAATGTACCGCTGAATTAAGACGCATCGATATATTTTGGCCAATACAATTGTACAGGAAAATATAGGGCAGATATTCACACGGTATATATAATGTGTAGGAACTGTTCTCAAATCGACTTCGACCAGTCTCAACAGGTAACAAAGTTTGTTTTAAAGTACCTATGTCCAATAGAATTCTACAAAGCATATTATTAATTAAAAAAATTATATGTATGTAGTATGTACTGCTTTGTCGAAACAAAAATTACTGTTTTGAAGACAAATATTTGTCAGCGAACGTTAACATGAATATATAGTTGAATTTTTGGATCTTGTCCGTTACGTCATTAACAATGTAGTTTAGCAAAGATGTACGTAAAACATTAATCGCCGATATTTAATGTACGTTAGAAAGAAATGTAAATAAGATATATGAGTCGTTGCGTTAAGAAGACATACGCCTAGATACTATTCGTATTGGCTATATAGAAGTGTGATGAAGATAGATAGATAGCAAGGTGGAGATATATCGTTTCGTGATAGTCAGCTTCATTCAGGTTGATCTATTGGTCTCTAGAGGGCACTCTTCAAAATTAGTCGGTAATATCGTAATATATATAAAATAAGTTTCTATTACATTGTGTCAATTGTGTTAAGGCTCTATTTTCACTCCTGGCGAGTACACCCTAAACTAACGTCGGGTGTGTGCGTGTGTGTTTACCAGTATATTTACAAATAAATTGGATAACAAACACACACACCCGACGTTAGTTTAGGGGTGTACTCGCTAGGAGTGAAAATAGAGCCTTAATATCAAAACCTAAATTTAAATATAGCTTATAGTTTCAACACAAACCTTTTTAGTGGATTTACGAGTACCTAAGTGTTAGTTTTGTTGATTGAACATAGATGCCGCCACAATTTGTCAATGATTTGATTCATCCTGACATTACTTATGACGTAACGGACAAGATCCAAAAATTCAACTGTATGTATGAATATATATATTTGCCTACATAGCTACTCCATAGCTAGGAAATAAAGTTTTCTTATTTCTCTGGATGACATGCCCTTCCAGACCGCAACGAACTTCCCTTTTTAGTTTATATAGGTATTTTATATCTTTTAAAAATAATAGGAGTACCTACTTTTTATTATTTCGAGATAACTTTACGACTTTAATTTTCTGAAGTGATAAAACTTCATAAATGAATTTATTTATCGCGAGTCTTTGTTCTGCATCTACACCAAGGTCACACTTCCTAGAATGGTTTCAAACTGTTCCTACTTATGTAGGCGCCCTTTGACACGATCACAACAAATTTTAAATCACAAAAACATGATAGTTATTTAGAAAATATCTATTTAATTATAAAATTTTATATAAGATATATTAGACTTCAACATTTTGTAACAATGTACAACAAATATCAACTAAACGTAAACATAACGCCATATCTTTTTCCGAGCTCTTGCCTACGCCACTGTTAAGCTGTGATATTTAAATTTTATAACTATATAACAAGTACTAATATAAATTATTCCCTACGGAAGTTTACGTTTTTAATAACTTTAATCGAAACTAAATTAAATAATCCGTCACCAACCAGTATTTGCTTCTGTTCAGACCTTTTGTGTAAATCATCAACTAGAAACACGGTTAAAGAAATTTAAAATCTCTACTTACAAGTTCTCAATGAAACATGTCAATGAGATTAATATATAAACGTTAATATAGATGACGGGTACGTACGGTTTCTTTATTAGAATTATTTAAATTCCGCTCGTCCGTAAAGAAAATACGTTGAATTTGATTTATATTCAGGTTTCTATCCACATTTTAAACTAATATGATATATTTGCAATAAATTTAAGGAAACCAGACAGAACGTATTATCTGCCTAACAACATGATTAATTTCTACAAGCCCATATAAATCACTCCAAGTCGTGCATTACACATATTAACATGGATTTTAGGCTTTGCGGTGAGTTTGTATGTGCGGAGGTATTGGTCTGACCATTGTTAAAGTGAAGAGGTGTTGTGACTTGTGAAAAAGGGGGCCCATGTCGCATTGTTCGTGAGGGTTTCGTTCGAGGTACGTATACACTACTCGATCGTTAGCCATTATTGATGTATCGATAGGCATTATATTGGTATTACGATTATTGTTATCGGGTGGGTATCGCCTCATCTGTTGCAGAATAGGTCCATTGCATTAGCTCCTTTCTAGTTTCCCCTTTCTTCGATCCTTCTAATACGGAGATGCTCTTTTGTTAGCCAAGTGCATTGTTAAATCCGATTTAATCAGCAAAATGTCAAAACTGACGTCTATGTAGTGATCTGCTGTTCGTTTTTGCTTGTGTAAATAAAGTTATCTGCAATTGAAACTGCGAAGTTGATGTTGTGTAGGTATATTTTTGAGGATAATTTGGGAGTATTGGTTGTATTTCAACGGGAAACTGTGACCTAACCACTACAAATTTAACGTGGTGTACCACAAGTGTCACAGGATAAATATTTTGTACCGCGCTCATCAGTCTACGTATGTAGGTATAGAGCTGTTGAGAATGGAAAATCAAAAACGAATTTTCTAAAATGAAACAATAACTATATGATCAAACGAATTGAATTGTAGTAAGTGCTAGTGCAAATATTTACTACAACTTTTTAAATTTCGATCAGTGACTGTACCAATTCTAGAAATTTAATGGCAATATCAACACAAGTAAAGTATAACACAAATTACTTCGCATTTAATACTGTCTTACATTATTTTGTTTCTAACATTACCATCCATTTCATCGTGGTAATCGACTGTTTTTCTTCCTTCAAAGTAGTAACTCATTGTCGACAAAACCGCTTTTAGTATCAATATGAAAAATAATTAAGCGTCTTCCTTTACCAGCAGGATTTTTGAGAACAGTAGTTACACCATCTGTAAATGCTTGTCCGCGAGTTGTAACATTAACAGCTACGTTTGCTGTTGTGTGCCCTTAATTCAGGCATGTTCCGTCTAAATAATAGATTGGGCGTATATTTTGATACTAAAGATAAATATTTTCGTCTCGTCTTCGTTTGTGGAGGTATATTTTGATCTTCCCTTATTTTCTTTAAGATTTTGTAGGAAGTTTTCTATCGTAAAAAAGCCATGTATGATTCTTCTTATCATGCATTTAATAACATCGTCAACTATAAGTAGCAGCGCCTTTCTTCCAACTCATTATAATGGTGGTGAAATTAGTCCTCTAGCTTTATATTCATTTATGTATGTTACTTACAGTGTTTGAAATTTGCTATTTTCTGGTATAGGTATGTTCAGTACAACTTGCTTTTCCTGTGCAATTGTCCACGATCTAAAGTAGCACGTTTTGTTGGAGGTGATGTGATAGTCCACTTGTATTGGGCTGCGGACCCATTTTTACATGCAAATAGTTAAAAAACTGATTTTCTTGTTTGAACGTAGTAGAAACACAAAAAGATAGTAGAAAGATATTTAACAAAATACATTTACTCAATTAGCTGTGTCTACAATATGACGTCGCTAAAGTACTAAATTTTGGCAGTGTAAACATAACCGGCAACAATCCAATCGTAAGTCTATATTTTGGCGGGGAATATTCAATATACTCATCTACATAAAAAACAGAGTATAATGTTTAGAATATCGAATATATGTAGATGTGAGACTTGCCTTGCTCTGAAATATACTAGGCATAAGTGTTAAGCTTTGAATTTACACTTACACGTTTCATCTGCGAAAATTCAGCTCTGTGCCGTACTGCAGGACTGAAGTGCACAGTAAAGGACTAAATTCATAGAAAAATACCTCTAACTTATTGTTAGTATAATAGATTAAGTCAGGCTAAATAATAAAACCTCCAGTAATAAGAAGCAATGTTGTAACTGTGTGACATCTGTCATATACATACATACATATACACAATATCAAACCTAGTCTTGTACTATGTAGATGTATGTACAGGGTGGCGCAGGGGAACGGGAAATTTTGAACGTTACAGTTGTCAGCACTGTAGAGCCAGCAGTTGTTCGTATCGTCGCACAATTGTTGTGAACGCATTGCCATTTAGTAATCATGGATCGTTGGACTGGTGCGGAACGTACAGTAGCTGTGAGAGCGCTTTATAAAAATGGTGATAGTGCGACTACCGCGCAGAGAATATTTCGACAGCATTACCAGCTTGGACGTCATGGACGTGTCCCATCTGCGCATGCGATTACAACGTGGGTGCGTAATTTTGAAGAAACAGGATCTGCCTTGAAAAAGAAAGCTCCAGGTGGCATTCTAACGGTACGTACCCCAGAGAACATTGAAGCTGTTAGAGCTGCAATCCTCCGCGCTCCGTTCGACAGCATGCATCTACGCTAGGGATTAAGCGACGAAGCTTCCAAAGAATACTGCACGAATTACATTTCCATCCCTATAAGTTGCAGATTGTGCAACAATTACATGAACGAGACCCAGCGTCATGTATGGAGTTTAGTAGGCAGATATTGGCTAAAATTAACGAGGACGCGAATTTCATTGGTAACATATGGATATCAGACGAAGCCCATTTCCACCTGAACGGTTTCGTAAACAAACAGAATTTTCGTTATTGGGCCAGGACAATCCTTGTGAGTTACACCAGCGACCACTACATAGCGACAAGGTCACAATATGGTGTGCTGTATCATGTCATGGTGTTATCAGCCCTTATTTTTTGCACGTGAGGATGGTAGTGCAGCGACAGTAACATCCGCTCGATATGATGGAATGCTTCAAACTTTCTTTACACCGAGACTGTACGAGCTTAATCTTAACATCGAAAACATGTGGTTTCAGCAGGACAGAGCCACGTCACACACTGCTCGACATTCGATGGCAGCAGTTCGTCAATTATTTGGAAGATGCATTATTTGACGTAACAGTGACATTGAATGGCCAGCGAGATCCTCTGATCTTAGTGTGTGCGACTTCTTCCTGTGGGGGTATCTTAAAGGCAAGGTGTACCGTACACGTCCTGCAACAATCCATGAACTGAAGGAGAACATTCAACAAGAAATTACTGCCATTCCCCAAGATTTGCTACAGGTGAACTCCGAATGGGAGGACATCTTTCCGATGTCATCTTTAAAAAGTAAAGAGACACTTTTGGACATTTTGATTGTAAATGGCATGCTGCATACATGCAGTTTCGTTAATAAATTACTAGTTTTATGAATTTATTCGTGGAAATGACGTTATTTCAAAATTTCCCGTTCCCCTGCGCCCCCTATTGTATTTTACTTTAAAAGTAACAAAAATAACGATACTTCCGCAAATAAACAATTGTGTCCTGCACTATTTTACAATGTATGTACAGTCATGGTAAGTAGAGATTGGACAGTTTCCATGTAAGAACGTATTGAAAGTGGACAATCTCTACTTTCCATGAGTGTACATATAAAGAGAAACATTAATAAATCCAATGATAAAATGTGATGCGCTTTAGCCTTAGATACTTGTATCTATCCATATAATTAAATTCAACTGAGCTTTAAAATATAATTTGAGTAAGAACTCGTAGCCGTCAAATATGCTATTACTTTATACCAGTACAGTACCCAATCTTCATCGTTTGTATGTTGGATGCAATTTGATCAATTTACATGACGAAGTTTGTTATATATGTATGTACCTAGTATATTTTATGATACACCGTATGGTAGAATTGTATTGCCACTTATAACTAGCTATACAGACAAGAAAATAGCACAACTGTACATAATAATAATTGTACATACATATATGTTCACATGCAGTAATAACATTTTCAAAATTACAATAAAAACTCCAGCAGCATAAGAAAAACAAAATAGCAGTTTCTCGTAGTTTGACTCGTTACCTACAGCTGATCTATTTTTTATATCTCATTTTCAGACAATTTATTTTAGAAATGTCTAAAACAATTACTTCTACCAGGCATAGCCATATATCTTAATTAATAAACCAATTGTCAAATAAAACCACAATGCACAGGTAACAAATACACGCAATTCATGATTTACTGTTGACAAGCTGTACAAATTAATCACAGCACAGGACATTGGCGCATACAATTGGGAACATCGTTGGTAATAGATATATTGCACATAATTTACTGCAGCTTAAAATATACACACATGAAATGTAGGTACAGTCGATAAAACCCACAAGCTAGGTAAATCAAGTTTAATACACACAAATGAAACCGACTAGTATGTACTCTTTACTGCAAGAATATCGTCTTTGTTGTAGCCATCCAAGTACTCTTGTATGTATGTAGATACATTTCAAAAGTATATTCTGTAAATAAATGCAAGCCACATTATCTTGGGAACAAATTATCTGATATGGGTATTAATACCATCTATGAGCTACAAAACCGAAATAGGAATTCAAAGTTTTCTAGACGAAGATCCAAGCTAGTTCAAAGCAAAAGTTGTTTTACTACTAATGAATTATAAGTTATAAGACAATAAATTGTTAATGTAGTCAATTTAGTAGTCAGGTGATGACTTTTCTGTGAAGACACTAAATTTAGTTAAATACCCACCATGATGAGGTTTGCTAGAGTTTTGTTGTTTGAGTATATTTTATATGTATATGGGTACATATGGGTCTACTAGCCAATATTTTGAGAGTTTGAGGATGTACCCAAGCATCTTTCTGGCGGAAATACACGCTATTGAAAGATGCGTTCAGTTCAATAATTACACAAGCTACGAAAGGCAAGAAATTGCATGTTAGTCAAGAAGAACATATAATCGTGTAGCTGAGCTTTTGAAATACAAATGGTATGGCTAGTGAAGATAGTATCTGATCTTCAGGTCATCTTCTAGTTCATTGCTCAGCTCATAACGGCGAAAGGCAATTTGTCTTAATTTAAAAACTTCTGACTGGTCAGAAGGTTTTCGCCTCTAGCGTGGTTTATACGCCCAGTTACCGTGACCTTCTGGTACCCCCACAGATATCCGCTTTGCTCCTGCAGAAGCCACTTACATTAGAGGCAATACGTCGAGTTTTTTATTGTACCTATATACCTTGTGCCCTTTAGTTTTTAATTGTACTGTATATATTTTATTAACCATTGCACGGTCAACACCCAGAAACCCTCATAATAAAAACTCGGGCCATGGAAGCCTTCGATATTATTTAATTGCCGACGCGTTTCGACAGCAACGCTGTCAATATCAAGGCGATAATAAAAGTTATATTATCGCCTTGATACTAATGGTATTTCTGTTGAAATGCGTCGGCAATCGTCGAAGTGTTTGGTGTCCTGCGGGTGATAGTGAATTAGTGTTCTACTTCGGCATCAAGAGATCCAGTGAATATTTGTTCAATATTGAATGTTTGTGCATTCAGGAAAGTTATGTACTACTCATAAAACTAGTTCTCATTTGTTGGGAATATTTTTTTACACCATTTTATTAGGCTGGCGTTCGTTTATTTTACATGTTATATGTATATCCTGTTGTTAGAGGGACTCTATAGAGAGGGAGATTATATAGAAGTATTTTTTTTGTAATTTTTGCCAAGTGTATATTATAGGTACAATAACACTATTCAAATTAAATCCGCAATCTATTCCGTTGCAGTATATATTGTGGGTGATGAATTTATCTAGAGTAGTTTTATTTTTTAATTTTGGACAGAAAGAGTATTTACATTTTTGTTTACATATAAGATAGGGCTTCAATATTTATAATCCTTAAATATTAGTATGTAGTTATGCATTAGTATGAATTTTAATTGTTTGTTTCCTACTATTTAATCTGTTGTTTGTTCTTACTCTTAGTTTTATTTGTATTTTCATACTTATGAATTCCAAGTCAAGAAATTTAATTGTACCTAATAAATAATTCAATGTATTACACATTTTCTCAAATTAAATCTCTTACATACAACTTCTTAAATTTAAAAAGCTTGAATTATTATTAATTATTTCCTACCGTCAACACATTATAAGCATACCTAATCACATTAACCGACGTTCACTGGAGTAAATTAAAATTATCATTAGCAAAGAAACGGATCCCTTAGTGGATTTCATCTAAACATTTTTTGTATGAACAAAATTCACACACAGAGACACGCATACGTGTGTATGTAGTTCCATAAAGAATACCAACGCTACGCCAACCAAGAAGCAGCCGTAAATAAAGGAATACCTAAATAATCGTGAAAGTACTTAAGATAAGTGGTTATATATTTGTTTAGGCTTCGTGTAGCACAAACGGCGCGAGGAGATGCAGAGCAGGGAAAGAAGATATGTCATTAAGATCAATAATATACGCAAGGGAAATGACTGGAACGAGGACGAGCTATATAGAAGAAAACCAGAGGGAAAAGGGAAAGTATAATACAGGGCCGCGTAGGGATGTAGGCGATCCTGGAAATATGAAAATGAAGAAGTGCCTTGCAACGAAAGCTCGGTGTTCGTTCTTCTGCACTCCTGCGAGATCTGACGCAACAATAGATGTCGCTACTGAGAAGCGAGTAAACGAGGTTCCGCCGTCGCTATCGCTGATGGATTTCAATTTGTTTCGCCACAGATATTATGATGGATGCCGCTAAAATACAGTTCCAACGTTCCCAACCTGCTTCCAACAAACATATTAATGTATTATTTGTTTAGTACTGGTGTGCACACCGAGAAAACCTGCAAAAAGTTTCCGCCTGCTTACTCTGGGTTCGACTCGTTTAAACATTTGCATTTTAATGATTTATTTGTTCTTTGAAAAATGGAAGTTTTATGTGTTCAGAAAATTGGTACCATAACGCCATGACGGAATTATGGAGATAATTTCAAGTTATTCACTGGCATTGAGATAAGATAAATAGAAAATGTAGTTACATAGATACATTGTTGTTCATACATTCTGCAGGGTATAGTAATTTTGCCAACAAAATTTTGTGCCAATTATTGTGTAAAAAACCATTTACGTAAGCTAAAAATGCTCTTTCTCCAGCAATTGTAATCCGACTATCAAACTTACGTTATCAAAATTATAAGAAATAATAATTTTACAGCATGTCACATTAAAGAAACGGACTTCACGTGCTATACCGCACATATGCCACAGATAAATTCTCACCGTGGGGATCTCTTTTACAACGAAATTGAAGATCTGGTTAAATGAGATAAAATTCTCGTGCGGTGAAACAGTATTGAATCCCATAAAAAAAGCTTTGGGGATTTAAGGTAGTTCAGTCGCTGAGGCAAAAAAAGTTGACCATGACACATTTAAAAAGAGATTTTTTTCTATTTCTAAAGCATCCGACCCACGTTAAATATCCATTTCTTATGGATATCAATACCATTTTACTGCAAAAGAATTTCATCTCATTTAATCAAATCTCTATCTCGTCTAATAAGGGAGATCCCCATGTCGGGAATGGATCTGTGGGCACACGGTATATACAGATAAGGTAATCCGTGATGGACTCATAGGACAGGTACACCATATATTGAAACAAGCATAGTTGCCAGTACGGAAAATGTGTGTATTGTGGTAGGCATGCCCGAAGTTTTGATGAGTAATATTCGATCAGCTGCATTCTAGTATCATACTTATCGCTGAGGGATATGCATTAGCAGAATAAAGTACTTTGGTATTTGCTGGTCTAATACATATTTGCAGCAATATTATAGTCGTTTTATCATCGCAGTATGTAATTTTAGTTATGTATACTTACTTTTTACAGTTCTTCTTCTCTCAATTGTTTCACAATGTTTATTACACTACAGCGAAAAATATTCGAATAATTAAATGGTGTTACGGTGGTGCTAGTCCACAAGAAATAGTAGGACTTTTTATCTTTTCTTTCGTCAATAGAGCATGCATTGACAGAAGTAAAGAATCTAAAGCAAAGGTTCTAAGTGAGCAAGAAACGTCGAGAAGTTGAAGTTTGCAGCGCTGCTGAAAACAGCGAACCTTGTTCATCGAAACAAATATCTGAGCAAGTTGGAATTCCACCACGAACTGTATGAAACATTTTAAAAAGACAAGGATATCGCTGCTTCAATGTCAAACTCATCAAGAGATTTACAAAGAAGATGGAAGCAGACGAACTGAATTTTGTGAAACTGTAATAGGGAAAGAAATTGACGAAGAGAATTTGGTAGAAATAATATTATTTACAGATTAATTCATATTTTATTTGCACGGACAGTAGAATCCCTCAGTCACAAGGTATTGGTCAACGACAAATCAACATCTCGTTGCACCTCTCCACACTCATTACCCCCAAAAATTAAATGTGCGGGCCAAAATTTTAGGTACTGAAATAATAGGTCCGTTTTTCATAGATAGTACCTTAACTGCTCAAAAATATCTTTCTCTATTACAAGAACATAGTATACCTAGTCTTCGTTGTGCACTTGTACTTATCACAAATTTTTCCTGATCGCCTCATTAGTACAAGAACCGCAATTCCATGACCTCTCCCTGATCGCCTAACTTAACCCCTTTAGATTTTTTTCCTGTGGGGTACATTAAAAACACGATTTAAACACCAACATGAACGACCTCAAAACTTATCGATGCGAATCATGCGATCAACCATATTACTCCTGAAATGCTTATTAAGTATAGGCAATGACCAACAAGGTGGATGGTTTGAACAACTTATACATACATTAGAAACAAAATCCTTTTCGTTTACTATATTTTAGAATTATCTATTTATTTATGTCGTTTTTATAAGAAAGTGTATTTTAATTTGGGATTTTAGTTTAATTAAGATCTTAGGAATTTCATGTTTCGCAGAGTGAAGGTATTCTTATTTCGCTTTTCTTTAAGAAAAATGTGTTAAGTTTTACACAATTAAAACTTTCATTTTACACATTGTTGGTATTACCGTTATAGTTGTATTAATGACTGTCGATCAGTAATGAAAACAATACTTGGACTAGACACATCGTGCAAATGCTCTCCCGTACTGTCTCGCATAATGCTGATCTCGTCGATATGTCATCGTCGTTCGTATTCATATTAATTTTGGATTATATGGAAGCTCTATGAGTCGATGCGAAATTTCTCTCTCTCTCTCTCTCTCTCTCTCTCTCTCTCTATGTACAACATGCCTCATCAAAGCACATAAATATATTTTTACATGCTCTCTGCTCTCTGCATGTCTTTAGAGTATGTAAGTATAATAATAATAAACAATCAATAACCACCAGATAGACGGGTATTAGAGCCTCTTAAAAGCAGGAAACTTATTGTGCATTTTAAAATGTTTGCTACTTAACATTTGTCAAAACAGAATCCGAGGAGATTCTAACTCTGCATCTAGCAATATCTGCCTACCGGCGGTCTTATCGCCGCTCAATAGTACCATTCCAGCCTGTATATTTACTCCCTCCTTTTTTTTTATTAAACAAACAATATTCATTACGTTCGATTCTCTTCAAGTACCAGTATTACATCAGTAAATACAAACGTTTATATTATATCTACTAAACAATCAAGTTACTAATATATAGCAGGTTTAGTGCCCTATTTAATAGCTGTCCTGATCGTGTACACTACACTAGTTTCATGATAGCAATTGCTCATACTCAAATCTATGTAAATTAGCACCAAATAAACCTATCAACTTTATCTGTAATTTATCCAATTAGCAAACTATTTAAGCTAAATCGATAGAATTTGTTACGCATGCTGTTTATAAATCCTTTTATTATTGCCACAAGTTTGATATTTTCTTTAACTAACAATATCGCGAGCTGCATAGCCAACTTGGTTTTCTTTTTATATAGGAAATAAATCAAATCGCAGACAATTTGAAAAGTATTTTCAGGTAGAATTCAGCGACATTGTAAGTATTAACTCGATAACTGAATATTCAGTGAGCGTTGAAAACAATCTTTAGTTTATGTTGTCTAACGAACGTCAGAAACTTAAAACTGCACCCTAAATGCTTAATTATGGAGCATATTGTAGAAAAAAAAACGCAAAGATACCTAGATGTCTTGAAGTGTTAAAGATTTCATTCTTGTAAAGTATACTTGGTGCAAGAATTAAATGAAGACAACTTGGACCGAAGATTACAATTCTGTGAATAAATTATCCATCAAATAGATGCTGATTCAAGTTTCATCCATATCTTATCTATATGAAGCTACCTTTGGCTAAATGGCAAAGTACATAAGTAAAACTGCAGATACTCGGCAGGCAGTAATTATCATTGGATGGGCAAAGCTGCTAAGCTGTTTCCAGAAAAAGTGAATCTTTATATTGGTACCTAACAATAAATTTTACTGAAAAGTCTTGTGTTTTAATTTTGCGCTTATATAACTTCAGTTTCTCTGTTGACTTATAATAACTTTCGTAACGTTATTTTTATTTGAGTTTTCCGTTCATGGTGTACGAAAAGTTGGTAAGTACATACTAGAGGCTGACGACAAATGATTCAGCAATAATTCTATTGGCCGTAGACGAGTATTGCAGGGTTCACAACAAGGTCTTAAGTCTTAAGTTATAAATTCTGCACCTACAACATATTTAAACTTTTCTGTTAAATAACCATCTTTTTTTCCGGTAATATCGGTTATTATATTTGTATTTTTTATTTTAATTGTATTTGTGTTGTTATATCTACTGTTGATGCATACATCAACTAATAATAAAAAAATAATTGTGCATGTAAGAATTATTTTCTACACACACCTTCTCTCTTAACCCTTCAGCGATATCGCAATAGTTCTACATAATTTTGTATTTTCCCTCTAAACAGTTGGCAATACTAAAAGTCGAAAATTACGCAGAAATGCATCCCTATAGGGTTTCACATATTGTAGACATAATATACCCATAAAAGTTGTTTTGATAAACTGACGGTTGATCAATGAAAGTCCTATGTGTTTATATCTACATTAATCGATTAAGGCCCTTAGATGTAACTTTGAGAAACAGATAATTTTCATTAAATAAATTCCATTGCGAGACTAGATGTATGTACATACATACATACTTCGAGACAAACATAGGAATGATGTTATCGAAAGGATATAATAATTTTTAAAATAAATACTACTATCAATACTATATCTTTGAAAAACTGAAATCTGCAATAACGAGATGCTGAAATGAGATTCGTCTTACCACGTTGCCTAATTTAGTTGACAGTGTTAAGAATCGAATATCTGATTTTTCAAAGTTATTCATTATTGGATTTACTACGTCTCATTATTAATTGTTTGCTTATTTATTTAATTGTATTTTGTAGATATTTTTAGGGCTTGCCTTTCTTTATAGTTCCACTTTAACTACAATAAGTATTTTGTGATGATAAACAATAATTAGTTTGCTCAACAGGTCATTTGAAATTATAGAAATTTAATTAAAATGAAGATGGTACTGCATTCTGTAGCTGCATAGTCTTGTATGCGCACATTATATTCTACATTGCTTATAAGTACTACTTTACATTTAACTATAATAGTCACTCCCTTAAATGTTCCAAGATTGCTTTCTCTAAATGCCGATAACCACAAATTATTGTCAGCATCAATAAAATTTGCGTCCATTATAAATTCTCGAGATCGAATACAATTTCTGATGGTATGAACATGGAATCTGCGTTTACTGTATACTGATAATACATACAGTCGCATCTATAATTAACGCGATAGGCAAACTGTTATTGTGTTCAATTAATAGATTCTTGGGGCTTGTCTTAATTGGCGTAATAATGCATATGTCTTACCCAAGCCGCATTCATGTAAGCAATAATTTGCAGTACATGTCTGTGTGGCGCCAACCACTCGTGCTATTTAAAATTGTTAATGTTATTAAAGTGAAATGGTAAGTACAGGAAGTCAACAACTGTATACACAATTATAAACATTGTAGCTCCTTTTAACATAATCTAGCGCCAGCTGAAAGCGTACACGCTTACTTAGTTGAAATAAAATACAGTTAACCATTACCATGAATTATGAAAAATGTTCAGAATCGGAATTACATTCGAATGAATGCTAGCGGACGACACGACGTTCGGAATTTAAGAGGGAATTTGAGAGACAGAAATAAGCCTTTTAAAATAAAGTATTATATGTTAGAAAACCGTTATATACTAGATAATTGTTGGTTAATCGAGTTATTCAAGTTTCATAATGTATATGAGAGTTTCTCTTTTAGTAAGTCACGGAAATAGTGAAGTATAAGAGTGGACTTGCAGCAAAAGGAAATGAAAACGACAAAAATATGTCAAGAACGATATATGTACATGTATACAGATTATTTCTGTGTACTTATTGTTAGTAAATATGAATTTCACCGTGTTGTACATTATTACATGCATCGTGCATTTAATTTACATTACAACATTAAATTAATGCAATAATGAATCTACGTATGTAATATGTTTTGTTGGTGTATGTAATATGTTTTGTTGGTAGGTCATAAGCTTTCCGTCAGTTGTGATCTGTTTTTGTGTGAAATCAAACATGTAATCGGCAGTTTATGTTTTTAACCTAACAAAAAGCCACTGTAACTAGTTCAAAAGTATTATTTCAATAAGTAATCATATGATGTATAACACAAAATATTTGTTTTTCGACGAATAATCAAGTTTAAGCAGCGTATTACATAAAATAGCGTTGCCATAAGGATACTTCATATATAAAACGCAGCTTGTTAAAACAGATACTTCTGGTGCAAATACTTAGGGGTAATAGTATACGAATCTAGTGAGCAAGAAAGCACACTGTACTAATAACGGCAAACCAGTTCTATATCTGTTGTAAGAAATTTGTCTGATTACAAACCAATTACTTTGCGATATAAAATTAGTTTTTTATTCTCTTTTCCACGGGACGTAAGTTAGGCCATTATTCAATAATTTGCTTAAGTTCATATAGACAAAGCTATCAAGAAACTTACACAATACCAACACGCCAGAAGAATGACCGATAGACTGAAAAAGGTTTAAATATCAAAACAAATTTCAATAACTGATGTCTAATACTGATAATTAGGTTTATTTTGAATGCATAGTATATATACATTGCTAGAATACTAGGTCAGAAAAAATATTGCAGACGAAGAAAATCCACTATACTAATCAAATTTACACTAGGGATCCATCAGCAAGAAAAAAAACCCTTCTTTTGGAGTATCAATGGTATGGCTAATGAAGATTAGATACTAAGTTTCATTGCTTAGTTTATAAAAGCAAAAGTCAAGATGTCTCAATTCAAGAAATAAAATCCTAGCCATATCCGTTGACATCACAGAAACGGGCGGTGGGGCTAACCTGTTTCAGTTTTGCGTGCTTCGACATTTACGATAGAGTTTTTCAACACTACAACCTGTTTACGAAAGAGTTTGTCAACGCTATAAACTCTAATGCTGTTATTAAATTACTAGATGACGCGCCTGTTGGAGACTTTAGGATTAGCCTACAAAACTGGCTACTTTTTGCTTGAAAATTTGGTATAAGTTTTTTACTGTTTCCACTCCACTGCTCGCACAAATTGGTTTAGTTTTGTTAATTTTTTTCCAAGTTATTATATGTTTTAAATATTTTTTTTTCATTGACGTTACCACAAGAACTACTATTCTAGAATATTCTTATTAGGTATTTTTGTCATTTTTCTCATTCTTCTTTCTGATTATCAATTATTAGGGTTTCCGGGTGTTGGCTGTTTCATGGTTAGTAAAATATATACAGTACAAATCAAAATAAAATGCACAAGATATACAATATACGCCGCTAATGCAAGTGGCAAGGAGGGTATCTGGGGAGTACTAAAAGATACTAAATCGACGTGTAAACCACGCTAAAGGCGAAAACCTTCTTACTGGTTACTTAATGACTTAGTGACTTATTGTATATGCTGTATATTTTATTTTTATTTGTGCTCTATACATTTTACTAATCATGACACGGTCAACACCCGGAAACCCTCATAATACAGACTCGGGCCGTGGAAGCCTTCGATATCATTTCTCACTGATTGGACAATAGAAAGAGCTTCACGTTTACTAGTAACCAAAACCAAAGTATTTAATAGGTAAGTATATGCATTCTTCCGGTGATGACATACGGAATGGAGACTGTGTCAATGACTGTTAGATCATCTAATAGAAATATGTCAAAGACCAGTAGAGCGTCTTATGATGGGAGTGAGGTTGCGGGATCACTTGAGAAACGAGAATATTAGACGAAGAACTAGGGTAAATAAAGGAAAGTATTGCTTACAAATGGTCCTGGGCTGGTCACATTGCGACGCAGTATGCGGCTACATGGACGAAACTTATTGTACAGTGGAGAGGATACATAGAAGATGTGTACGACGCCCACGGGGTAGATGGATAGATTATGTGAGGGCGAAGGCGGAGGCGGGTAGACAGTGGTACAGCATAGCAAGGAACTGAATAGAGTGGAAGAGCAAAGGGAAGGCCTATATCCAGAAATGGATGACTAAGGTATTAAAAATGGAGAAGAAGCGCCAGAGGCATTGCCCACAATAAGGCAAGGACGCCTTTTAAAAGTGTAAAATAAAAAATAAAATAAAATAAAATAATTCATGCCTTAGCATCCCCCAACAGCGTGCGCCAATTACAGGGGGCATCGGCTGGCCATGAGTTATTATTACGCCTGCGGCTGTAGTAAATGATATTTCTGTGCATTGCTATTTTGGACTCTTTACAAATTCATTCTGGTCAAGAGCATAGTATATCCAATGGAAGACACTTAAGTTCAACATTATAGAGATTGTATTGCTTGTGTTGTTGCATTACTGGTTCCGTAACATCTTCACTTAAAAATCTTTACATTTTGCATCAACCACATCCCAATGAAAGCACACTAACCAAAATGTCTCTTATATCTACATACATTAATTTGTGAAACTGCAATACCCATTATTTAATATTAAATAGTCTCTATTATAATCATAAATAGTTTAATTGCTGAAGCAATGTTCTTTACATCCATATTAATAAAGTATGTGTTTCCGTTATACAAAAATATGACACAATTTCTCTTAATAGCAATTGCATTATAATTACCGTAATAAAGGATGTTCCACTTCCTTGTGTTTATGCAATTTTGCCGCTACCGGTTCGTCATAAATTTCGCTTTCTAATGAGGACGTAGTCGTTGCGAAACGTAGATGGAGCAAGAATTAGAGAATAAGGTATACGAGAGGAAGAGAAAGGTTGTACGAGTTAATAGCGAGTCGAACGAGAGAAATGTTCCTCTTCCTTCGCTCACGACTAATATTCGTCCTCACGACAATAATGAAATTATTGATTTTTCACCAAATTAGGGGTAACTTGGATGCCGAAGCAGGGAACATATTAAAATTTTAAGTGGATGTTTTCCATAGGGATATGCCTTTGGAACTTTTCTAGAGATTTATTTGAAATTCTTGACTTTTTTCATAAGAGAAGACGGGTCCTTTGTAAGGTGGTATAGGTTCAAGTTGGAGTTTTCAACGTTTTTGCCTTTTATTTTTTCTTGATTTTCTCTCGTTTTCGTTCCGCATACTGACTCTGAGTCGTGTAGTATTCTCCTCAACTCTTGTAACTACGCATTCAGATCAAGTACATAAACATACATTCATACATATATGGCATAAGACTAAAATATGGAATCGAAGTTGTTTACGTTTACAAAACGTAATGTACTTATTTACGAGTATTTACAAAAGTAAACTTATATTTCTTCGTATTGAGATTGAAGCAATAGCGTACCAAACCAAAAATTTATATTTTATAGCTTAACATTACGCAATAACACTCTGATGAAAATTAGACACAAAATTTGTACAAGAAACCATTTTTATTTGACTTATGGTTTAATGTTTTGAAAGTTTAGTCTTTAGTAAAACCTGTGTTTATCTATTGATAAATCTAATTTGTACCATAGATATACTCGATATAAGCGTACTGTAAATATATATCTTGTCACTACTTCTTGTCACATACGTATTAGCTGTAAAATTTATAGCAATATAATATAGACACAAATTATAGTTAAAAAGTAACTAAAGTAGTACCAATACAATCGCTATTTCAAAAGTAGTAATTTGAACACCAGACATAGAAAAAAAAAACGTATAATAGTATACAACTATTTTAACATTAATATCATATTTGTTTGAAGTCTTTGTTCTTTAAAGCAGCATTTTCTATGAAAGACAAACCTGTTTTGTAAGTTGGAACTCATTTTTTTGTGACCCCGCAGGCTAAATGACCCATTAGGTAATTAAAATATACTTTCCGACAAGTTACCCCAATCTAAAATGTTTTCTAAGTTTTAATAGCACTTCCCTTTAAATACATTTTCAATAAACTATTAAACCAACAGAACGCACTTACAATAGTTTCTTGGTTCTATTCGTGGGTACCTGTACCATAAACGCTATATTTATACCAAACTCGATTATAAAATAAAATGTTTATAATTCTACCACGTTATATAAGCAGAGCACACAATGCGGCATTACTTTCTGGAACAATGAAGCGTCTAAATCTTTTTAACGCTTTATTCAATGCTAGCAAGAAAACCTAAACAAGAGTATAGGAATATTTTTAACCGTGGGTTAAGAAAAAAAAGAATTTCTTTTGGTCTAAATACGGACAATTGGTATTCGAAGGAGCTTAATCAAAACTAGTCATACGTTGTAAGTTGAATACGAGAAAGTTTGTTTCCGCTTGCACTCCGTAGCCTTCAACCAAAGAGCAAAATTGGAGTGACGCTAATTGACGCAAGGAAACTTTGAACTGATCTTATAACAGAAACTCAAAAAAGAAAATTATAGCTTTAATAGTGCAGATGTGCTTTTCTAAATGATAGTATTCGACAAAGGTTATTCATTCGCAAAATATGCCACCATAGCAATATTAGTCTCAAAATCCGGCCATATGGTTACAACTACTGTCCAAGACCAACGGACGGTCAATGGATTGGTACAGCTGTTTGATTATTATAAGTAATCGTTGTCGTCCACCAAACCAACTCAAAACGGCAATCATCGCGTACCTGCGATGATGATCAATTAAGATATAAACATGGATTGCGCCTTAAAGATTTCAGATTTATTAATTTCTCAGTCCTTATTTTAAAGTAGACATAGTTGTAACATTTCGCTATAATTTATGTAGAACTAAAACTAAACATCATTTGTTGCCAAATATATAAAGCAACAACTCAGCTCTTATTTACTTATCTGCATTTAGTAGTTTATGTAAAAACTTAAGACCCTATACACCTTTTTACAGATTGTTCAGCATTCATGTGCTAATTTTACTGTTAGTTGTTTTCGAATAGTTACTTTTGACTGCTTGACAATTAAAACTAAATCTACTCACTAATTATAGCATAATACAGAATATAGTTTTTTTAGAGAATTCTGTATTAGTACTGCAGTATTTTCATCTGGCTTACAGGTATAACAATCATATTAGATATAATAATTTTTCAGAAAATATTTTACATTCTGCACCTTTTTAGAGGACAGCTATTCGAGTGAAATGACATCGCGTTTGGTACTATAAGAAAAGGAGAAAAAAAGCAATTTCTAATATTCACAGTCTTGAACATTGGAACATCGCATATCTTCTACGGTTAGCTTGAATTTCTCCTTCTTTCGCGGGACTTTCTCTGAGCTGTCCGCCCCTTAAGAACTTATCACACACTCACATACGATACGCCGAGATACCGGGGGTGGGATTGTCGCCGCCTTCGAACTGCTCTCCTTGCAGGAGAGAGTGTATAGCCGGCAGCTAGGACCGTTTCTTCTCCTGCTTTATCCCAGGCAAGAGAGCTTCGATATCTAGTCAATCGGAATCAATACAAAAATGGCGTACGCACCCAACGGAGAATTTTAGAAAAGAGGACTTCCTTTCCATCGCTGTTATGTAATTTGCTTTTGTTGACAAAGAGGGTGTGAGATTTAGATTTACCGGTAACCATACTATAATGGCTTTTCACTAACGTGTATTAAAGTAATACGATATATCCACGTATCTAGTTTACAATATTTGGTTTTTATCACCTTTTTCTTTAATTTAAATGATTCGCTTTTAGTAGAACGTTAGCTATGTATATATTTTTAGTGGGTAACACCTACTTTTTCATGCTATTTCAGTATTTTCGCAGTCGTAAAACTAAGTACAATACATTAATCTGGGCTATGTACGACATTTGTTTGTGTGTACTAAAGATTTACTAAAATTTTGTCTGAATTTTTC